>JAOEHT020168491.1:0-11673 GCA_025448195.2 Parazoanthus atlanticus
CCCCCCAATCTCGGCAAGAAAGTATTTTGATCAAAACGTGTTAATGTACTGATATAGTGCTCAGTATATCCTTATAAAACAATTTGTGTATTACGTACTCTCTGATTGGCTAAAAACTCGTGATACAAGAGTGTGTCACATGGAATTGGATTTTAGCCAAGTTCCGTGTTTTTATAAAGAAATTTGTAAAGTGGTTTACCGTGTGACATAGCCTGGTGTCAACAGGCGAGTGGTTGGGTAAACACGAAAGTAGCTTGGCGCTGTATGGAAGCCACGACGCTCTCTTAAATTTCGTACTCAGCAATTCGAAGTGTTGTTGGACTTCAATACAGTTCAAGAGCCACTACTCATCATAATTATCTCTCTTATCCGGTACGACAATATCGAAGATCTAGAATATGAAAACATCGACTTCAGAACATCCGATGATTAATATCAGTTCCTTAATTGTTTAAACCTGCATGTCATTATTGTTCTACGTGCATTTTGCAATTACATATGACGCCAAAGTGCTAGTTTCTTTAAAGTGTGTTTTTGTGTTTCCTTCTTTGGTTTGATGGATGCTTTATAGAACAGTAATAGTTCAGCAAAGATGTACAGCTGCAGGATTGTGCCTATGTTATTCTTCCTTCTCCCCGTATTTATTCCTTTAAATGAAGGTAAGCTAAGCTAAGTTAGTATCCATAACTTCGTTTGCGAGGACTATGGTGGGCATATCTGTTGGAGAGGGATTCGGCAATAGCAATATATCAGTATAATGACCAAAACCTCAATCCCAGGAAACTGTTCACTCTGAAATTGATTTACATTAACGAGAAGCCGACTTACATCGATTGTCATCCTAATGTTCGGACAAGGCTGTATAATAACAAGCATGTTTTTTGTTTGAAATAGCTGAAGACTTGTTATGTACAAAAGTTGACGTTTTTCTGGTTGTCGTATGGTAGACTCTAAAACTTCAGGATTCCAACTAGTTCGTATGCGGAATTCGAAAACTGATATTTCATTATCATTTTAGCTAATCTGCGCACTGAAAGTGGTTAAAGTTAAATTACTGCAATGGGAAAACGTTGCCACTGCTACTGGCTCACCCACCCTGCACAAGTTAGTAAACCCAAATATTAATCAAAACAGTTTGGTTTCTCTCTAAACTGATACTTAAAGCAATCCGATCAATTTTGAAAATTCTATCGGCTCTGCAATTTAGTTTTTCTTTCTAACTCTGCATATCTCAAAGAACAAAAAAAGAACCCCAGATATTGTAGGTAAATGTACATCAGACTTTTTACAAATCGTACGTTTAAGTCTAGTATAACTTAAAGTTTATCAGCAATATGCCGTGGTCAAATTAAATCTTAAAAAGTAACGGTGTTTGTCGATATGTCAATCCGCGTGCACAAAAGATGCCCAAGTCTGCATGTGGCGGTTAGGAAGAATTAGTCTATACTGTAACTGTTACTTACAGTGCACATCAACAGCAGTGATTAGGAGTCAAATAAAGCACGTCTCGCAAAACTGGTTGAACTCAAAACAGGCTCCAGTAAGAGGACCTGAATCCAGGAGCTGAGCCAAAACCTCGCGACAAAGCACTTTCAAATAACGGTAATAGAGCCATCAGCGAACTGAATGTGAACATGTAGTTATTTCTTGAACTGCTTAGATCTATAGAACAGGCTTAATTGACTCGGAGCACATGTTATTCGGAAACCGAAGCCGGAAATGTATTTTAATCGTACATTGCGAAGATTTTTAAAAGCAGTCTAAAATTATATATGCTGCTTAGGTTGTTTGTTTTCTAATTAGTTTCGAGTATTTTTTGTTGGTATAATTCAACATGCGCCAAATAACAAATAAAGGAAATTTTCTGAAACTATCCGCTTTTTTATATTAATACCTGGCTTCATTTATATGAAAGTCAGGTTGTTATGCACACTATTTCAGCAAATGTTGAGCAAACTGTAATATAATCTCAGTTCTGAATATAGAAGGAAGATCGACACACAACATCAGTTCCAATGACAACTTTAGTAAAGAAGACCAAAATAAAACAAATTGATACAAACTTCATAGATTATTACGAAAAGATTGAATCTAATTTCGTTCAAGCTTAAAATAGAACAAAGCTATTAGCACAGGCTATGCACGAGGTACTAAGCCATATCACAGTCAATATTTCTTATAAGAACCAGATAATATTGATCGGGGTCAGCCCCATTTTCTCAAGGACATGTTTTTAAAAATCTGGTTTCCATACGCCATAAATCTGTTTTATAAAATAATCAAAATGAAAATTGGTTATAGTTCATTGCTCGTTTAACCCTCAAATGGACAGGGGGACATTTTAACCCCACCAAAGGTATCTGAAGCGTTGAAGCAATTAAAATGAAACTTGCAGTACCTGTAGTTTAATTAACGACACATCTTTTGACGTTATTCGGATGACGCACCACATAGAACGTAAGCATAATTTATTGTGCAATTAAAGTAAGATTTGTTTTACAATATTTGTTCTATTTTCATCATTTCGATTCTATTCTTCAATATTTTCTTATCTGAGCCTGTAAGATACGTGTCTACTATTAGTTTTAAGAAAATTTGCTGCAATGTTTGTAAAAACATTTTTTTTAAAAGTTCAAGATGGCGGCCAAGATAGTGGAGATGTTGTACAACAATTGTTGGCGTAGCACCAGTTCTTAATAAATAATTAATTGTTGTCATATAAAGTACGCAGCTAAGGCTAGAGATACTTGCTTGCCAAAGATCCAGCTTTCATGTCTAACTCTTTTAAATTTTGGGGGTGGGATCAAACTGAAACCCCTGTCCGTTTAGAAAGAGACATTATGTTTCTAGAGGGGGGATGTGAAATTTGGAAACAAATATGTATGCAGAGCTTGAAAAGTATAAATAAATTGTTTGCAAGTACCAAGTAATAAATGAAACGTTTGCTAGCAAGCCATAGCAACACCATTTGGTACTAAACTAGAAATTGGAAAACATTTGATATTGTGGGTACCTGCCATCAAAAGTTGGAATGAAGGAAAAATGAATTGGTTTTGGTTTAACAGTAAGATTGTCCAAGACCTTGCTCTTGTTCTTCTTTCTGTGCAATATTTCAAATTATCTTGGGGAAATCGTGCAGTAATTTTGATCCCCATTAAGACTGCTACTACACAACGAAGAGACCTAGCAACAACAACAATATATTTACCTAGTACCATTGGTGATAGATACACAATTATAAAAAGAAAAGAATTCAGAAGTTTTGGTACTCAGCTAATTGTACAAAAAAAGCAAAAAGCTAGATTGGACAGTTAGCTGTATATTTTCATTTTTGATTTATAATAACGTCAAAGAAGAGAAAACAAAAAATGATAATAATAATAGGAACATATTGTAAATCAATTCGGTGACCACGCTACCCTCTTCGTTTCCATAGCAACTGCATTTTTGATTGACGTTTTTGTCAAAAAGATAATTTTTTCTAAAATTGTAATTTATTACGGGTTGATCAATCTACCTGATTTAAGACCATTCACTCCGGCCTGATAGTTTAAACAATTTCACTGAGGTGATTTTCTGACGTCACTAGAAAACTAAAATGGTGCATGGGTTTGCGAAGTCAAGTTACGTCATAACTTAATCAACTACTTGCCAAAAGACAGAATAACGACTAGTAAAATAGACTGCCCCCTCATGCGTTGATAGTGTTGATAAGAAATCTAATGAAGAGGTCGAACTGACCCATTTCCAGGCCTGAAAAGCCTAGGCCAAGTAGGATTAATAACTGATTAGGCTTTTCTGTGTGAAAATATATTATTTAGACATTTCCAGTTCTGAAATTGCCTTAAGTCTACTCAACTCAAACACAAGAAAGTACTGTAATTGCAGTTTGCCATTCTCCGTTTTTCAAACGTTGAAAATGTTTTGAAATGTAGCAAGGATTATAACCACAAAATTAGACTTCCATGTGTAATACTACTACCTATTGTAACTTTCTCTTGAAGGAAATCTTGTTATTATACTTCGTTTTGATACCTGCATGTGCCAGACAGTAAAGGGAGCTCACACGTTTCCTCAGATTATTATTATTATTATTATTACTATTATTATAGATGAACAAATCTTGAATTCTGATCAGATCCTTACTAAAGTTTGTCTTAATCGTTTCTTTACTTCTAGTTATAGCACAACTTCTCTGCACTGACCGTGTTGATGTAACCTACGGTGGACGGACTGAGATATTTGGAAACAACTCGGCATTCACTAAAAGGTGTCAGTCTGGTGAAGTTTGTGGCTTGAGTTTTATCCTCTCATCTGAACAAGGCACGTGGCACCCTCGAGTGAAACATTCCTCCTCATATAAAGGTTCTTTCCAAATTGCAACTCGTTTGTGTGCTGATCCAAAAGCTTGTTCCTTGTTCTGTCAGTCCGTGAACAACACGCTAAAGGGATCAGTACACTACTGCAACACTACTTGCTGTTCAACAAACCAGTGTAACTTTGGTAAGTATTATCCTTCAACATTTTAGATACATGCTTCTAACAGATGGAGATATACAAAAAAATTTCCTTTTTCAAGCAAATCGGTAAATCGCCCTCCCCCCGTCCCAGTTATACTCACATAAAAAGTTCCAAAACTCAGTTTTCTTCAATCCAGTTTCCTAACCCCAATAAAAGAAAAAAATAACTAAAAGACTGGTAAAAAGTTTTCTTCTTTAAGTACAATTAATGTTAACTACTGTACTATCACCGTGTTTAATATTCAGAGTACTTTTTATCATTCAGGTCGTTTCTTTACGATCTTTAGGTGAACTTTATCATTGCTTTTTTATTAAAAAAATCAGTTTAGATAGTCACAAATAACAGCCTGTTTTTCATAAACAAAAAATTACGGAGTAGTTAGAGAATACACAAACCACATCAGCTTTGCTGTAAACGTGTTCGCGTTTAAATAAGGGCAACTATTTCTGTTATTCTTATTGTTATTGTTATTATTGTTATTACTTGTATTAGTATTCGTATTATTGTTATTGTTATTGTTAGGGTTGGGTTGGACTTAGGGTTAGAATATGTTAAAGTTATGGTTATGGTTATGATCTAAAAAGTTAAGTAATTGCCTCATTCATATTTATGTGCATCCGAATAAAATCGATCGATTTCTGATTTTTCAAGACCTTTAAAAAATGAAATTGTTCAGCATGCAAACAAGTACTCTAAATATATTAGTTTTGCAAAAATGATTTAAGTTGGTCCAAGAAACAAAACAGGGCTTGTTCTGGTACATAGCCATAGAGTACATCAATTGTGCTAAGCTAGCTAAGAGATACTCCGGACTGCCGAGGTGTTGTACCATGTCTGGATAGAGTTCAAGCATGTGAACAAAGTTTTTGTTGCTGCTATCGCTATCATTATCATTTTCCTCATCTTTATTTTTCTATAAATTTCAACAAGCCGTAATATTTACCCTATTCAGATTGGGCATTTTTTACAGTTTTTCGGACTGGGGAAGAATGGGGAACTGAACATGTCTGCGGCCTGTAGATCTAATAGTGTTAGGACAATCATATAAAACCAAAGCAGTTTTGATAATAGTTTACGTCACCAAAAGGGGAGGGGTAGTGTAACTTCTTGCTCTCCGTAAACAAATGAAGTAGAACAACTTTTAGATTACTCTTTCTTTGCATTGTTGAATTTAATGCTCTATAAATAAAGTGTATTGTTATTATTACAAATAATATTCATATTTATATTACTACTATTGTTATTATTTTTTAATAAAATTAAAATCTCCGGTATTAGCAAAGGAGTAATACATAGATATGATTAAAGTTTATGCGGGTCTTCCAAGGCTTCGAAGAAAAATATAACCTCGATCGTTCTTTCTGCCAGCCGAGGTATTACATTACAAGCATAGATACTATAGTTTTTCGGTCTGTTCGAGTTTTTTTTGGTTTGTAGGAGGTTGCTATCCTTAGTGAACTGACCAAAAACTAAAAGGTTTTCATTATACTGCAAAGCCACACACTTGTTAGATGCTAACCATTTTATCTTTCATGTTTGGATAGTTACACGACCGCGTATTTGCCCTGAAAGATTCGAGGTGACATATGCCGGACGAACAGATATAATTGGATCCTTTTCAAACGCTAAAGTGTGTGGTAAAGACGAAATCTGCTTCATTGGGTCAGCCGTTACATCTCAACAAGCAACTTGGCACGAGCCGATTTCAGTACCCGCCTCGTATAATGACTCTTATCATTATGTCAGCCGAGGGTGCTTTAGCAAGGAAAAATGTTCCTCACTTTGCCCAGATACAAACGTCACGCTATTTCGTGGAACATTAAACAACTGCAATGCCATGTGCTGTGACACAGACTTTTGTAACTCTGGTATGTATTGATCATTTGTTGACAACCCTTAGCACAAAGACACCCAAGTCATAAAACAATCTCAGAAACCGATTTAAAACTATATACCATCAACACATGACAATACTGATTATCTATTGATCTTCTAGTTACCATATCTTAATGATTAGCCTGCTTGTTCTCATTTCCTACTTTGATGTGTTAACCCTAGGAGAACAACCCCCTTTTGGTTTTTTGAGATTTACCGGTTTTGCATTTAACGTTGTGACAACCAAAATCCGGTTTACCTACCTTCAATGGGAAGCGCTACAAACTGTGGTAACCGTTCTTATCGAGGGGGTCATAGAAAAATCCAAGGGCTGGCAGACCTTGGTTTAATTTAAAATGCCGTGTGTGTAATAAGGGAATCCCAGGATTTTGAAAACAAAAGGAAAAAATTGCTTTTTTTCATTCTGTGACTTTCATAGCCAGAAGATTTAAGAGCGAACTGTGCCACATATAGCAGCTTTGACCTACAATAAACTGTCAATATGCATTAATTAAGCAAGTTATATAACATGGGGACATGTTGCCTACAACATTATAAAACTAATGCCTCATTTTTTGAGGATTTAGCAAATTTCCAAGGAACATCCCTCCCACCTCGATTCTTTTCACTTTCTTCAGAGAATTGTTTTTCCCTATATATATCATGATACATCTTAAGTTGTTCTTTGATTACAGGAGATATTCCAGTTGTCACCGATCCGACAGTCTTGACGTCAACGGCAGCAATGGGTGGGTAGTTTAGCACACGTAATTCAACATAACCGTAGAATTACGGGTTCGCTAACTGACGCCGGAATTATCTTAGCCGGACATTCAGGATAAACATTTACTGTGCGCAGGGGTGGAGTGGGAGGGTTGAAATAAAGAACAAACAATGTTTCGAAATATTTTTTAAACTTTTTCACTTCTTACTGACGATCAATTAAGGTTTAGTCACTAAAACACCATTGCATCGTAATGAATAAGAAAATAAAAGTCGCGTTTACTCTAACACCCACCAAAACAAACTTTTGAAATATCGTAGCTGAACTTAAAAAGTTTGTAGAATTCCACAAAGGTTGACAGTGCTAGCCTTTTTACACCGTTTTCATTATGACGTTTAGTGAACAAGTTTAATATACTTACCCCCTTTATAGATAATTCAGTAAATATAAAGTAGAACTTAGAAACTTGTACAAAATAGGTGTGCGTGCTCATAGGTGTGTATCGATTAAATAAGATTGATCAATTTGAAACAAACAAATTAATTAACTTGCGAAAACTTTATCAAATTAAGTTTGCACTGATAAACTAAATAACGTGTCTTTTATCTGGTTTGTGTTTAGAAAATGACATGTATGTGCGATGCGTTGTAAATCTGCGAAATCGCTACATAATAAGGAAGACACCTTCAAAAGCTGATCAAGCATACGTTCGAAAACATGATTCGATATGTTGGAAACGCACAAACTGAGTTGATCTCATTAGCGCGTATAAAAGGAAATATCTGTGTCATTTATATTCTTGTGGTTTTGTTACTAACTCGTGCCTTTTATTATTAGTGCCAACAGAAAGAACAGTACAATACATGGAAAAGGAAACAGTGTTTGCTATTGTGATCCCACTCGCGTTTTTGGTTGTAACCTTAGTGGTAACAAACTGTTACTTGCTTTATCGTTTGAAAGCTATAAAGTTGCCAAAAGAACCAAGTAAAAGCAACAGCAATACGAAAGCAGCCATTAGTCCAACGGTTTTAGCCAGGCCAGTTTCCATACCCGACAGCCATTTCACAGCCAGAGAGAGTGTTGCTGGCAATCAAGAAACAACAGATTTCTATATGCCTCTTCAACGAATAAACAACCGCAACAAAACCTATGTTGAATCAGTTCAAAAATCAGGGTTCTACGGAAAGATGAACCACGCAACTGAAGGTCCTCTTCAGCCATCGAGTGACCACTACGACGGTGACTACGAAATTGCGCTAGAGATGAACGCTAACACACCGCAGCGCGCTGTCCCGTCTGCTGATTATCTGGAAATAGTTGGGTCTGCGGCGTCGAACAATTCACCTCATCACACTGTCCCGTCTTCTGACTATGAGGACATGACCGGTTCTGGACCGTCAGTAGACTACGTTAAGATGATAGCTTAACATTTACAATGAGACTCAAAACGAGGCTTCATGAAGAGACAAATCTCTATATGGACAATAGGCACATTAACTAACCTAACAAGAAACAAGAAAGGCTGCTGTGCACAACCGCCAACCATTACAACAAGACGCGGCTAACTAAGTTAAAACCGAAAAAATGTTCAAACGGTACTCGTCTAAGTAAACTAAATAGTAAACACACACAGTTTTCGTTTTTACCTATTCAGAAGAAGGGGGAGCTGAAAGTGCCCGCGTAACCTTCTTGCACATCTGAAAATGAACATCTCTGCACTGTAACGCCACCTAATTTTTAATTTGTATAAATTTTTTTAGTCTTTAGGTCTTCTTGTGAATAGTTTTTAACATTTTAATACTTTTAATTATGTTTAATTTTGTACCTTTTTAACCCTTAAGAGCGACTGTCAGTAATTATCGACCTAGTCGGGAAATTTTGAAAAATTCAAATCTTTCAAACTTTGTCAGATGAAAGGTCTAGGGGAACTAATATCAGTTATAACAATATGAACTGGCTCCGTTAATTCTACGTTCTGTGGTAGAGCATTAACGGCTACAGCCATTTTGAGTGGATTCGAAGCCTTCGCAGGTGTTAAAATTGTCCAACTTCAACCGGCGCTCACAGAACTCCAAGAGCATTAAACAGCAATCTAACTGCACATCCTAATACAATGTCATTAACACTCAATACTCCTTGAATACTCCTTAAATACTCTTTTAATACTCCTTAAATAATCCTTGAATAGTCCTTAAATACTCCTTAAATACTCGAGGAATTTTACATTCAGAGATCAACACTATCCTTGTAAAATCCTGTTGTATAGGCGCTGGACACGTTGGCTACCGTAGCCCCTCAGTGTATTGAAGACTACATGACATGTCAGGGAAACACCAGGCTACTGATGCTACTCGAGTGGTGTGTGGGACAAGGTGAGCCACTCACATTCACCTCGGCTTCAGTCTAAAGATTTTCTTAAACTGGGATCCTTGGCTGAAAAACGCTTTTCAGTTTATCAACCCTTGTACCTCCAATGAGGTTTTTGTTGCCATGCCAAATTGAAAGGGCCTCAAATACAACCCATTTAGCATTAAACTGCACTTTACACAAACATAAGTTCGGTGACCCTTATTTATTTTATCGTGTGAAACTTCTTTGTACAGCAAGTACATTGTATGAAATTTTAAAGAAATTCGGTTACCGTCAGGTTTGGTGCCACCTTAAAATTGCAAGCTCTGACAGTAAGATTATTTAATAACTGGAAGCAGGTAAATGGAAAGTGGAGGATTTCTAAAAAAAATTTGCTTTGAAGAACTTTTGGACGACTTGATGTTATAAAAAGAAAGAATGGGAAAAGCTAAATAAGAAATTTGGTGCCAAAGATTGCATGAAAAACTGCAGTTACAGTCGATGGAAGTGGCGTGAGAACTGTACTAACAATATCTTTGTTGTAGTTTTCAAGATTGTACCGAAGTTTTAGGCAAAACTTCAAGACTTATTCGAGCATTTTGAAGATGGCGGCAAGTCGGTGGGTCTCTCATTCCAAAATCATTTATTTCCTTCAAAAAGCTCGGATTAATAATCCGAGAAAGACAAAGTAGTTGTATCATGTACAATGTTCTTTTGACATATCGAAATAACGGGTCCAAAAGATGACTTTACCAAGACTAGGTAGTAACAAACGGTTGAAGTTTTAATTCAAGGTTTTGAACTTGGCGTCTGCAATTTTAAAATCTATAACAAAACTCTTCTGAGTATGGTTCTCACGTCCCTTCTGTTAATTGTAAATCATTTTCCACACCCCCTCCCCTCCCTCACCTTTCCCCCTCACCACCACTTGATTTAATTAGTAGCTTCTGTTACCTCTTAGCTTATGTAATGCGCATGCGAACATATGTAGCATGCACAGTATAAATTCAATATTATTATTATTACTCCCACACACTAGATGAAATGGTCAGTCCCTCACTACTCAGAAAAATAGGCGTCTGCAGGCAGGCTATTCAATAGTACTAAGAAGGCTATTTTGCCGTGTCTCTTAATATAGCGGATTATGGTGGTCATGGCAACAGTTACCATGGAACAGGTGGCCGTGGCAACAAGAGATCCCAGATGCACTTCTGTCTGAGGCTGCTGCGGAGCATGTGCTCTGCGGGTGATGAGGCGGTGACGCAGGACATGGTCGACCAAGGAGCGGTCCACCAGCTGGTCGGCATACTCTTGAACGCCAGCACGAGCCCGGATGAGAACGACGCTGTAGATATCGAGATGCAGTGCGACATGCTCTTCATTCTGTCAACACTTTGTGAGGCTGATGCTCACAGAAAGGTATTTAGCTGTTCTTTTCATAATGGAATTGACATTCGATCTCGGAGATTCATTTCGTTTTGCATTTTGTCGTTTCTTCTTTTGCCTACTTATTTGTAATTTTTGATATTTCTTTCTTGTTGTGTTGTGTGTGTGTGTGTGTGTGTGTGTGTGTGTGTTAGCTTTGTTGCCATCTAATTTATTGTGTAAACTGAATTACTTGAATAGTTACTCAGCTAGTTAACTCCACATTTATTCTGAGTAACGTTTACCTATATTATGTCTTATCTCTCTAGCTTGACTCTGTATAATATCAAATGTTTTTAATATTGATAAAGCTGTCTCTCCCAATCAGAAAAGTTTCCTGTGGTCTTCTCTGACATTTTGATTTGTATTTTAGAGATGTTTCGAGTTAATAGTTGGTTAAGAATTTTGAGCAAGACTTAAGCTTCCAGAGACAATGGTTGCTTGAATTCCGTCTCATGATCACTAGATTTTCTCGTTTTTAGAAGTTCATATTTTACTATTCAATCCCGCTTATAAGCCAAAGGCTTATTATGTTCTTAAGTTAAGGGGGTTGGGGTTGAGAAACTGTCGAGATAAGAGTTTTCAACATACTTGTCTCTGTCATACAAAACTTTAACTTCGCAGCAGGCCATTATGTTAGTTAACTGGCAATTATACTTCAAACAAAATGTTACAAATATATTTTCCTCTCGGTTAAAGATCGTGAGAAATATATTTTTCTCTCTGATGAAGATCGTGAGAGAATGAGGAGGGGGATTTGGGGGGGGGGGGCGCTAATA
>JAOEHT020168597.1:0-11671 GCA_025448195.2 Parazoanthus atlanticus
GGGCGTAACAATCAAACAGCTTTGAACTCCAATAGCAACTTGTCTTGAACTAAACTTAAGAGGCCCCACTTGAATTGTTTGATCTGCCTCCTCATCAAGCCGGTAAAACATAGCATTTGCAATCATTACTGAAAACAATAATGTCAAGCAGCAAGTTGTCCTCTGGACCCTTGTAAACGTGCTTTTTGGAGTCTTTGTGATAACAGATAACCAGAGGTGGTTATCAGCATAGTTTTTGGAAACCCTTGAGTCAAACTTACTCTTGAAGGATTTGAACTTTTTTTCGGAAGTTGGCAATACTGAACGTACGATCTTACCATCTTCTCTTTCTATGGCAAACCAACGGTTGCAGATAAATCGTGTCGTCTGATCCTCCTCTATGTCTCTGACTATTACTGAACTCAAGAACCACGATGGATTTGAACCTGAATTATCATGCGAAACTTGGAGTCGTTTTAATGTTCCCAGACGCTGTGGGACATTGACGTACAGTTTATCTGTGCTTCCTCGCGCCAAAATGACTCGTCCTAGTGCAATATTCCGGTACAACACTATTGGCGAGCTGGTAGCCTCACTTCCGTGCATCACTATGGAAACATTTGACGTTGTTCCCGAGTTCTTCCACACACCAGTGTTAACGGTGACCTCGTAATGGTAGACCTCTTCTGAGTCAGGGTTGATAGAAAGAGGCGGGCCGATCTAAGAGATAAAATAAAGATCGAAACCTCGGTTAATCTTACTAAGAAATGTTTAATTGTGGTGTAAAGTCCAACCGTAACTCAGTGACGTCCTTTGCACAAAACAAGATATGCAAAGGACATTTACTTCTCGAAAGTAAGTGGCATAAAGATTTTGATTATCATTCTGGTGCGACAATATCATCTACCTGGATTCGTTTGTGGAAGTGGTTAGGGAAACTTTTCTCTAACTCTACGTATACTGTTTTTAGTACTTATTCTTTGTTTCTCACTTTGTTAACTGGCCCCCACTGATAACAGTGAGTTTAACACTGAAGGGGTCTCACTCTTGTCAAACTAATTCGATATTATTATTATCATTATCATTGTTGTTATTATTATTATTATTACTATTTACATAGATAGATAGATAGATAGATAGATAGATAGATAGATAGACAGACAGACAGATAGATAGACCTATATTATATATTCACACTCTTTTTCATTTACTGATAGATTCACTGATTGCGCATGCACGAGCATGATTCTATTTGCAGCAAACCATTTGTGCAAAATCATTAAACGCGCATTTGGGAGAGTCACGTGGAGTTTACTCAACCATTTAAAAGGAGGAAATGTTTGGATTGAACGACAATAGTTGTTATTAGTAAAACAAAATACACTACTGAGGGTGGGCAGATCCAAACCTTATCCTGGTCTCTGTTGTCGGCTCGTCTGGCGATTACCACTACAGCCAGGTAGAGCGATAGCAACACGATGATAGTTGATAGTACAGCGATGCTTCCTGTCCGATCCAGACGGCTGATCTCGAGAAATACTTTGTCGAAGTCGATAGGATTTGGTGCCACGAGGAAAACCCCTCCAAAAGCGGTCAGGTGATTACAAAGACAGTGAATGGTCCTCTCGGTGGACTCCGGACTAGCCTAGGAAAGAGAACAATTCAAATTTGATCTTGTGAAGAAGCAATTAAATTTCTGGATGACAAACATTTTCTTGTTGCATGCTTTCGTTTTTCGTCAGTATTTAGCGCCCCCAATTCTATGGAAAGTGAGGATTCATATTGAATGTTATTCCAACGTTGGACTACGCAAGCAAAAGTTAAATTCCATTCTTGACAGCTTCTTAAACATATAGTTTCCGTTTTCATATCTTGTTTCATAAGGTGATAGGATGCATCTTTGATGACCTGAGCGCGGTTCCTCAAAACCTCGATTAGCGCTAACCCAAGGTTAAATCGCTTAACCCAGGGTTAAAGTTTAACCCACGATTAAATGTTGTTCTACAACATCGATTAGCGCTAACCCAGAGTTAAATCGTGGGGTAAATTTTACCCTCCCATAGCTAGCTAGATGGATTAACTCACTAATCGACTCGAAAAGTCTCAGACACTTCATAATTTGCCACAGAAACAACCTGTGAAAACCGAACTAAAAATCTGTCATTAATGTGATATTCGTAACTAGATCAAACATTTCAAACTCATTAAGAAGACATAGATCGCATTTGAGAGTTGTTTTCGATTGAAACTTTCAGAAGACCGCTTTCCTTTTGAAATTTTAGTTTATTTCCCTTGACATTTAACTCTTAGAAGCTCCATAAAACAAAAGCGACAGTGTTTTAAATAAAAGAGGAAAAATAAATAATTGAAAGCAAAATGTGGCTTACCCGTAGAAATGCAGCTTTTAGTGCGAGAAGAGAACGCTCCGAGACGCAAACCAGCCAATGAGAATGCAACAGCGCGCTAGCCCTGGGTTAGTTAATCGCTGCTCTAATCGAGGTAAACCACGGGTTATTTAACCCTTTGTTAGGAGATTTAACCGAGGGATAGCCTTGACCACGGTTAAGTTAATAAACTAAGGTTATGAGGTACCGGTTTCAGATGCCTTACCTCACACCCTCGAGTTGTCCAAATCTGGTCCTCAACCGACCAGTACAGACAACTGGATTGCCACGTGACCATGGTGTAATTCTGGTCAGTGTTTGGGTCATAAACCAAAACAGTGCTCTCGTTCAATGAAATTATCTGTACCGGTAGCGTGGGGGCTTCTTTGGTCTCAACACAGGATCGTTTTTGTCTCTTAGAGCCAAAACAGGATCTCTTTTTCCGGGCTGGAGTTGAATCATTTGAATTCCTGAAAATATAATTGAGAGCAAAAAAGTAATATCTGGTAGAAGACATTTTGAAAGATGCATGACTTGTCTTGAATCACTTTCAGATATGTCTGTTTCCTCTTGGAATGATGCAAATACATCAAGCGGTCAAACGGGGAGGACATGATATTATCACAAAAAATGTCAAACAACATACTCGAGAACAAAAAGGATATCCATACGTATGCACAGTTAACAAAGTTTTTTTCTTTACTTTCATACAGTAGGCTATTTTTAAAATTAATGGCACGATACAATATTTGCAAAAATAACGGCATTCGACAATGCCCGACATTAAAAACTCTGTTAATATCATCAGTGTTTGAATGGCTCCCATTGTTTTCCATTTTTTTTCCATTTTCTGTTACAAAGTGTTTCTCCGCATTTATTTAGCAATAAGATAATTTCAACCTCGTAATTTTTCTAAAGGTTGTAACTTTTGTCTGACCTCTTGTACTGGATACCAATGTAATAAGTTCCCGCTTGCTGTAGAACACTCCCGGAGAGGAATATCGTGTAGGGGTCTTTCTGACACCCTGTATGTTGATCCTCAGAGACTTGAACACATGATGAAAAGTCGGGCACAATCGTCCGGTAGTCATAACTATTAACGGTTGGTCGGTTCCTGAACTTCACATACACTGTAAATTGTACACCTGGCTTTGTGTTTATCTGCGAATGAACGAGTCAAATTGCCATTATTATAATGGCGATATTAAATTAAGAAACTAACTCAGCATTACTGGGGAGATCTCTTTTCGTTGCGATGGATTTTAGAGTAATTTGTTCACAATATTCTGTTTAATTTGTCGAAACTTCCCCTTCAAAATACTCAATCAAGGACGGGAAGATAGCATCTAATTTCGCACTATGGAGTTTTAAATCTTAGAATTTTTTCTTTTATACATTTGCCATAAACGTTTTAACATTCTTTTTTTAAGTTTGAAAAGAAAGACAAATTAATTAAATCTAATTTGGTATAGTTAATGTCTGAAAATTATTTTACAGTTCTGTAAAATGACAAAATGCTTTTAGAATAAATAAATATAACAGTCCAACTACGAAATCCTTAAACGCTTCTGCAAATTTTTGAAACCTTTTTTTTTTGCCTTTTTAGACAGTCAGACAAAGAAATAGCAACTTGAACTTGTGGGCGTCGACCGTGTGGAGATAAACCGCGAGCCCGCCGGCTGGCGTGGTTAGTGGTCAACATCTCGTCCTTGATTGGCTTAGAAACACATTCCACCAATATTAATAATGCCATGTGATCACGGTTTTTGTAGTCGCACTGTAGCAAAGAATATAGATAACGTAATCTTACTGTAATTTTCAATGAGCTTCTATCAAGATCCATATTTACGACGTGGTACTGCATTGTCCCTTCCTTGCTTGGCTTGATGAAGAACCCATCACCTTTCCGAGTATCGCTCTTGCTGTCCGCTCTTCGAGGGATGATGATATCTATTTTGGACTTCAGATTATCCACAGTGACGGGCGTTCCCATGTTATCTTTCAGCTGCAGACTGACGACATTAGAACTCACTTTGTCCGCTCCCTTGTCCCAGGTGTACGGATTGAATGGTATCGTCAACATCTAACGATAAACATATTGGTAAGATTACATCATTTCTAGCATTTTGGCACCTTAGCATAATTCTGCATGCATGATTACGAGCTTAAAACAATATAAGCCTATAATGCATTTAGTACTAGTTGAAAATTTGAACGTGTTATGTCAAAAAAGTTTGGAGAAATCAGTATTCAAAAAACCTTCGGAATCTGCAGATATTTCAAAACAAAGCAAAAATTACCACGGCTCATACATTCGCTGTAATAACATTACTCTGGAAGTATTGAACATTATGGCCTCAAATCATTGGTAAGTACTAATTTTGCCCCCTTTTTGGATTTATGAACATTTCTTGTTGGATTTACGCTATATATATTATGCTAAATAGGAAATGATTGACGTTTGGCTGAAATCCGTCTCTTAAAGCTGCAAAAGCCAACCCTTGTGTAAAGCAGTAAACGTGCCTCAAATGAATAATTTTATGGTAACAACCGAGTGTAATATATTATATCGCTGTTATACAATGAAGCATGATTAGTCAGTGTTGTTGGACGAATAGAGCACTAATTCTTCACCAGCTTGCAGTTACTATAAATACGGCCCAGTATGTTTAATAAAGTGTTTAGCTTAGTAAACTAACCTGAGAGTCCAAGAAAGTGACTTCTTCGTTGTGCGATTGAAGTAGTTCGTCAACAGGCGGTAACACAAAGCTGTTGTTTCCTTCCTCAATCTTGGATCTATTAAGTGCTGCCGGTCTTTGCCGATCCAGCAGCATCGACAATGAGCCCGTTTTGATAACTGTTGGTGGCTCGCCCACGATCTTTCTGGCCAGCAGTGTGCTTCCAATTTTGCTGACTTGACCAATAGATGTAACAACAATATTCTGGCTCTAAAAGTACAACAAAGTAACAAATGCTTTATTTTTATAGTTAGATATTGCTTTCATTATCAAATAACCTAAAATGCTGGCTTTGAATAGGCTAAGAAAAGTTTCCAGGTTCTCAGAATAAGAAGTTGTTTCGAAGATCAGATCGACTTCTAGTGACTCATTCTGTTTACTCGTCATTCTTAGTGTGCAAATTTTTTGAATACTCTGTGGTTCATGAATACTGAATTTAATCTTATCGAAAAATCAAAGATTAACTAAAAGCTAACAGCACTTAGACCCACTAAAGATGTCGTATTGATTCCAAAATGGATGTATTACTAGACTTCTACTGTGACATCACATGACGTCGTTTAACTACTCAGTTGTAACGTCAGAGAATTACTTAAAACGATTCCGAGCTTTGAAAAGTGTTTTAACATTTTAGAACAATTGAATTCAACAGTACCGCGGGGGGGAGGGGGTGGGGAGAGAGTGGCGAGGGTCAGCGAAATATGTCTACACTCCTTCCCTGCCATGATAAGACCATGCAACCTCGATAACTGCTATCTTACCTGTTCTCCAGTTTCGTCAGTTTGTGCAGCCTTGCCTTTAACTTCCTTTGCAACGTTTAAAATGTTCCAAAACTTTCGCGACACGCGTTCACCGTCCTTGATAATAAAATAATAATAGTAATAATAATAATAATAATAATAACTATAATAATAATAATGATGGTGATGATAACAAATATATATGACAATTCAAGTTAGTTTTACCTTACTTAAGTTTTTGGTGAATTTACACAAAATATCTGAAAAATAGATAACTAACTAACTGTCAGCACTAAGCGACACTGATAACCAACTGGTATCTTGCAGTGCATACATGATTTGTTAGGAAAATAAGGGAAAAAGAGAATATTTCCGGGACGCTTGGTCCAACTTTTATCTTCGAGTGTTGTTTATACTCATCACGAAAAACTGAAGTGATATCATAAGAAGTTCGTCTGTCAAAGCGCACAGGTTAGTATTTTTATTATTAAATAGATCACAAAGTTTCTCAATACTTCGAAGGGACTTTCTGAACATTCTTAATATAAATTGTAGTGAGGACAACGAATTGTTTCTCAAAAACAAATACTAGCGGCACGTAAGTTGAAGACGTGCAATTTGAACGATTCCTGCGGTTTTGTTTTTACATTTGCGAGTATTTTCTGAACCCTTCAATATAATTTCCAAACTTAACAAACAATTTTGAAAACGTTTTGACTAATTTGTATGATAAAAAAGTTTTGGGCAGTACTTTACTTAGCTCCGTGGTAAAAGCAGCCGTGGTAAAACATATCTAGACTGCGGTGAAGGTACCACATTTTACAATTCACAGGGAAATCTTGGAATTTCACAAACACTTTAATCAGGAAACATTTTTACATGTTACTATTCTCTCGTGCCCTACCTGCTGGACAATTTGTGTTTCTGTAGTTGTCTTCTGTAAAGCAGATGAATGTGGGGTCCATGACTTCTCATAAGCAAGCCTGGCACCTCTCGCAGCAGCATTCATAACATTTCCCACGGTATTCACCAGGCTCTCTCCACCGTTGCTCACAAGAGTCTCGACACTAATTTTGTTTTCACTACTAAAAACTGCAGTCATTGATTCCACTAATTTTACAATTGTTTTCTGAAAGAAAAAAGTAGATAAATTGAACCAAACAAAATGAGTTATACCTAAATATTTTGATAGAAATGCCTGATAGGCTCAACTAATATCTAAAGTATGATTGCAATTATTGTTTCAAGCTCCATTTGCGTTGTAGCTTCCTAAATTGCGAAGGGAAATTGTGGTATTTATAAAGAAACAAGGAACTTATATTAAATAAAAAGAGACATTCAAACCGAAATACACTAAACGGTCCTATAAATGGGGGCTTATATCCGGGGGGGCCTATAACCAGATTGTTATTTTGTTAGCAGCTAGACGGGCTTATATATATATATATATAACGGGAGAGGAGGCTTTAACGTGAAATTTTACGGATTCAAATGTGTTCAGTTAAATATATAATTTGCAGGTCTTAATACCCAGAGTGCAGTTAAAAATAGGATTTAAAACCCTTTTCGCGTAATTTAATATTTACTTGATAATGATCTGTTTAACTCGATGCTACTATATATTCTTATTTATTTCCTAGCAACAAACCTGTGACGCAAGCGAAACCTCTTCAGGTTGCTCTGTTGCTTTTTTCAGTACAGCAGCGACCTGTGACACGGCATCCAGGCTCTTTGGTTTGATGTTTGCCATAGCAACGACGATGGAGTCCTTAACCTTATGGAAGATAGCTATTAGAATTATGTATTATGCAGAAAGCTTCACCGTCAAACTATAGTTGTTAAGCAATGGTTACATTTTTACTTGATGATTTTGATGTACATTTATTTTTATAGTTTGTGTATTGTCTGAAAACAGAATTTTTCGTTACGTGGTATTTTATAGCGAGATATTCTAAACAGTTGACTGAGTATATTATAAACTGATTTTTTGTAAATATGTAAAGTATCTCGATAGCCTTGATCGATTCCGAAGTGTAGTAACTGCAGCATCGGACAGTAAAAAAAAGTAATACATCTACGCGGTTACGATACCACAGTCACTACAAACCTCTATTTTATCTTTCTGTGTTACTCGCACAGTCGGCTCCACATGCTCCAGAAAAGACAAGACAGCGCTTGCCAGCTGGGTTGCGCCTTCAGCGTCACCGGTCGCGGCCATTGAACTCAGTTTGCTTGATTCCCCTACTGTCATTTCCTTCAACGTGTCTTTGAGCTGTTCGTTCTGCTTGGGAGGATATACCTGCAGTACAGGGTATAAAAACGGATATAATAACACACATTCGTGTAATAGGTATGTGAATCAGAAAAAGCTGTAAACACATGAGCATTCTTAGATAGGTTTTGGGCAACTCTTGTGACGTCGTAAATTACGTGCTATTTTAAAAATATTCTAAAGTGTATCGCACAAACAACTTCAAGACTAAGAATTGTAGCTTATTTTGAAAGATTTTGTTTATGTAAGACAAAGTATGTAAAAAGGTCAATTTTACCAAACATGACGCAAATTCTTTCCAGAATCTTGATCTTTAAAAGCTTTTAGGAAAGGTCGCAAGATTTGGTGGTTATTACTTGAAAATCAAGAAAGTTCTCGATAGTTGAAATTCAGAGCGACCACTTTCAGCCCCCGACACCCCCCTCCCAACCCTACCACCATCACCACCACCCGCCACTGAGAATGGGTTAACTGGGCCAATGAGATTGGTTAACTGGGCCAATGAGATTGGGGTAACTGAGCCAATTTTTGTTAAGTAATTGTTGACCCAAGGAAAGCCAAAGGGTTTGAGGTGCTATTGTTACGATATTTGTTTTAACGCAGTAGACCAGATAAAATAGTACGCACCTTAACGCTCAAGTAGACTGTGCTTGCTGCACCTAGTGAATCTACGATGTCAACTTTCGTTTGCACCTCATAACTCTTGGCAGCATTTCCTTGAGGAAGATCGATGGAGAAGAAATGTTCTTCCGTTCCACGGTTAGCAAGAGTGTAAGAGTTCTCGTCTATTTTGTAATAAACTTTGTGAAGTACTGGCATGTCGTCATCTGTCCATCCAAAACACCCAAATTTAAACTTGGTTACCAAGGCCTTCCCCGTAGGGGGATCAACAGTGCACTCTCCCCCAGTGGGAGGACCGTTTGTGGTAAAGTCGTACACAGCAGCCGTTTGAGCAAAACCATCAATATTAATTTTTAGCGATATACGATAGTCCTGGTTCAAGCGAAGGGTATTTTCCTTGACAACAAGATTATCATATTCCAGTCTTGTCAACGTGTTCTCCAAAAGGTAATTTACTGGCTTGATGACGGCTTTGTGCTCTTCCCATGCCGTAACTTCGAACAGAGTCCAAAGGTATTTAACAGAATAGTCACATGTACCATTACAGAACGTGGCGAGCCTTAATCGGTAAGAAGGATCCATCTTGGCACCACAATTAGAAAAGCATCTGAAAGGAAAATAACTGTTGCAATAAAAAGTGGTCAAAACGAATAGCACAGCAATGCAAGCAAGGGAAGAAACTAACCTTTGTCTGAACTAAATCTCAGGTGGTATATTTTTCACCCCTTTCAATCCCCCTCCCCCTTAATTTATATTCGTACCTTATTATAGATTGACTTGAAACCTTGCTCGCATATAGAAAATTATATGTTATTAATCAATAATTTGTTCAACTCTAATTGCTAATAAATTTGCATGATTATTCAATTTATGTCATGACTTCGGGTCTCTTTTGATATGATACAAAAGTAAGAAAAACTAAACTGACGTCATGAACACGTAATAATTCTACCGAAAACTTTTACTAATATTTAGATATTTATATCAGGCTTTTACAGTAATTCAATTCAATAACTTTATTTTAATTTGACAATGTAATTAATATCGATATTTCAAAGACTATCGCGGAACTATAGAAATTTTGTATGGAAAGCCTTCATTTGAGCAAGAAATTAGATGTTTTAAAGTTTAAAAGTAAAGCAATCCGAAAGAGGGTTGTAACAACCCCCCCCCCCCTCCCCCCCTCCTTAGAGAATCAATGTACCAGTAGTTAACACTGGTTGAAGTGAGCAGAGAGACATTATAATACCTCCGTAAAAGCAATAGATCTTCAACTTGAGTGCGAGAGACAGATTGCAACCCAAGAATCTATTCGCATCCATACACCAATTTTGAAATATCAAAATGGTTGCTTTTTAACTTTATCTGGACTGGACCTTTTGGCCAATCAGGCAGATTTGCACTTCCTTACTCTTCTTTTTCTCTGTCATGTCTGTTAGGAAGTTAAAATATCGTCATGAAATTGGTGACTAAACAAGCATGTAGACATTAAACACCCGTGACCAGTTGCAACATACCTTATCTCCAAGGGCAAAGGATCACCCTCAACAACCCTGATACTCTGTAGAAAGCTGGAACACCGGTCACCCTTAGTAACAGTTAAGGTGAAGTCGTAAGACTCTCCTATCCTCAACAGCGACGTATTCAGCTATTGAAGGGAAAAAAATAATGTGAATTCATTTCAGTTCATGTTCTAATAGCATTTTGTTTCTGTTTTTTAGTAATAGTAACTACTAGTAGTAGTAGTCGTATTATTATTATTATTATTATTATTATTAGTAGTAGTAGTAGTAGTAGTAGTAGTAGTAGTAATAGTAATAGTAATGTAATACAAGCTTTATTGGCATGATATAAATCTCTTACATATTGCCAAAGCATATTTTTTGTTACAAAAATTAATAAGCAATGATTACAATATCAATTACACATGTAAAAGAAATTGTTCGACTACAAATATGAATTTATAATCTAATAATTATTATTATTATTTATAATTTAATAGTAGTAGTAGTAGTTACTGTAGTAGTAATAGTATTATTATTATTTTTTAATAGTAGTTGTAGTAGTAGTATTGTTGTTGTAGTAGTAGTAGTAGTAATAGTAGTAGTAGTAGTAGTAGTAGTAGTAGTAGTAGTAGTAATAGTAGTAGTAGTGGTAGTAGTAGTAGTAGTAGTAATAGTAGTGGTAACGGAATTAGACTTAACTAGTTAATTGGATGATATGGTAGTGGTGGAATGCCAATAAATGTTCAGTATAGCAATAATTAGCAGAATAAGATCAACTACAAAGTAGTTTTGTAGACTAACAACAGTGTGGCTCTGTGGTTTTGTGTTCTGAGAGATGATGAAATATAATTTCATTTATTGCATGTTTCGCATTACAGATATCTCCGGCAAGATCGGACACAAAGGTATGTTTAACACTGCTCTTTAAACTTCAAGGATTATCGTAGTGCTGCAGTTCGTCGAACGTCATATAAAGACAGGATTTCAAAAGAGAATCCAAACCCAACAAAAAATTTTAAAACTTAATTGCACTATTAGCCGTCCTCATCCCATTGCCAATAATAATTGTAAACCATAAAATAGATAACGGAAATTATTGTTATAGAAAGCCAATAGAAAGAAAATGAAAACTGTACAAATAATGTTTTAAGACTTGAAAGGTTTGTTTTTAATACCAATTGTTAAACTGTGAAGTGAAGTGAAGTGGAGTGGAGTAAAGTAAAGTATTAATTCGTGGTGAGTGCATGCAAATATTACAACACCTTGGGTAGCTTACAGAGTGTAACCAATTGGAAAAGATGTCAAAAATAACAATATTGCAAAGAAATTGACATAAATATATATACTGAAACGAAAATCAGGCCCGTAGGGAGGGGGGGGGGGAGTGCGACGGGTGCGTTCGCACCCCCCCCCCCCCGGGGCCCGGGGGGCC
>JAOEHT020168685.1:0-19812 GCA_025448195.2 Parazoanthus atlanticus
CAAAGCAGCAACCGTGTACTGGTTTTAAAACATCTGTGTTTACATAAGATATGATCTATAAAGATGGCATTATACATCACTATGTATAGCAGAAGGACGAAACATTTTCAAGCAAATATTTTTGCCAGTTTTTTAAAAATATTTTGCAACAACAAGTTAATCTCTCTTCATTAACAGTAGTTTGTCGGAATTTATCCCATGTCCTGTAGCGAAAAAGATTCAGCATATACGCGCCTCATTATATTATTTACTGTAAACACTCCCGATGCAGCTCTTTAGGTTAGTTTTAAAGCGTTTAATAGTTGCTATTATCGTTTATATTGTTTGATTACATGAAGATATATACATGGAGATGCTCAAGGGCACAGGAACATATTTCGTTACTACGCAATCTTCGTTGCTACGTTTGTGGTATTTTGCTTCCAGTTTGCTCTGCACTGATATATATTCAGTCTACTACTCGGTCAGCTGGTGTTTTACTGAACGGTTTGTTTTATACCTAACAATCCTTGATACAATTTATACCGTATTAGTCTGAACTTTTTTTGTACAAAAGCAAGCTCATAAACGTGTTTTGACAAGCAGTGAGATGTATAATTAATAGAAAAAACACACAGATTGAAGCTTAACTTCGAGGACATTGAAACGGATTATGGTTATGAGTGCTTAAGCCCATAATTTAGGCCCGTAGGATATATTTAATAGTAGTGATATAAATAGCGCCAATATTCACTGATTATTGACAGTGATGTATATTAAAAGGCTTCTTTGTAAAAATAAATCGCCTTCATCAATATACTTTGAATAAGAATGAAAGTAACTAGTTTTGGAAAGAAACTAGTTTTCTGAAAGAAGCAGATTGTGAAACTCGGCTGCACCATTTAGCTTTAATCGGCTTAATAACCAAGAGATTCGGTAACATTCTAAATTAGGTTTAAGCAGAGAGGCTGGGTGAAGTTTCTATTCCTGTGTTTCACGATTCACCCGTTTTCTACAAGCGAAGTTAAACGAGACCTGCCAACTGCGTTTTACCCTTATCCAGCTCGATGGATTGTGGCTATGCATTTTGTGTCGCAACTGCTTTCTTGTTGATAACTTCTGATTGTTCGCCAGTTCTGGCCGCTCTCGGTATAACTGTACCGTTCTAGAGCTGTGTTTTGAGTGGTTACTTTACACTGTACCAACTATTGCTTTCAGGGTTGGAGTTATTGTTTACTGTCATTAACCCATTGTTATTTTAACCAATCGTTTTTTCGTTTCGATCGGTACAGGCTCGCTCAACGCTTTACGTGTTCGCCTGAGACGTATGCTGCAGCGAGAACATAGTATAATGGTCAAATATTACGTTAATTAATTATTGAGTATGGTAAAAAACGATGAAATGTGCGTAACTTTATTTTGTTTTTATGACATTAATTTATATTGTCCGTCGTACAAGATGCTTACAGCAATACAGTTGACAATGGTGGAAATACGTACACATTCCTCAATATTTTTACCAAGGAGAAACAGTTTTGTCGTTGTTGCGATGGTAGCCGCCCCGATAATTTTCTTAAAATTTGTTTTTTTAGCTTTTTGGAGATTTGACACTTTCTCGGGATACGTTCATTATGTAGCCAAGGAAACAACAATTTAAAGTACTGAATTTCCCGTAATTTACCTATATATACAAATGCTTCTGGCACTAAAAAGTACTTTTTCGATCACCGTACTGTCAAAGAACCTCAAACCAACACATTGCTTCGTTTGACCGAACTTGTTCTCACACTTAACTGCTTTTCATTTTCAGGACAACTCATCAAACAAATTAACGGCGTCGCCATGGGAACTAAAATGGGACTAAATTACACCAACCTTTAGTTATTGATTATGTAGAAGAATACATTTTCAAGCAGTTCGACGGCACCACGCCAGACCTTTTTGTCCGCTATATGACTGGACGACAGTCTTGGAGCCACACCCTGCACTAGAGAAGAACTTAATTGATTTATCGAATTTGGTAATTTCTTCCAGTATCGTAACCAAAGCACTCACTCGAGTCCAAAACGTCAGTAGAGAATCTCTCTAGAATCATCAGTATTAAACAATGATGGATGAATTCCTTTCACAATTACTTTCTACTTTACCAATTTAGCTGTTAGAAATTCCATATTTAGAAACTTCGAAATTTTACTGTCAGATCCTGAAACAGCACTGAACCAATGTTCTTAATCCGCTGTTCGTCTCATTGAAACGAAATAAAAATTTGCACAATTCACTAGAGTGTTCTTCCTCTCAACTGAGAACCAGGAACTTTCAAATGTTCTCGTAAACGCTGCAACACTCGTCCTTTTACTAAATATAAAATACATGTTACAGAAACCAAAGGTTCAAGCCAAGTTAACGAACCATTTTAACTCGACAGCGTTGAACATCGATTAATGCATCTCTTGTACTTTCTAAACTAAACTTTACATTGGATAATTTAAGTAGGTGATCGCCTTCGTGAGCATTTTTACTAGATGTGAAAAACAAAGGATCAGACCTGTTTAAACCAGTGACTAGACACTTCAATCTCCCAGCCACTCACATGAACTTATGGAGATTTGCGGAATAAACTTATACCTAGGATGAAATAAGACTCTCAAAAGGAAAGAACAAGGACTTATTTTTAAACTAGAGACTGTGGCTCCCCACGGAATTTCTAAACGGTTTTCAATCACATAGTTTCAAACATTTATTTGCCAATTACATAATCGGAATTTTGATCAATGGCACGATTTGACTTTTCGAACCGCGTAAATTAATACCCCACTATCTAAACAACAATATCCCCGTAATTCCTCAGTCTGCTCTGACGAGGGGTTAACGCTCGAAACGTCAGCTTTACACCCGACCTTACAGCGAAAAACATACCATACCAACCCTTGTTGATCAAAACACAAGTGCTAAATTGTCTGTTTCAATGCAAGTTTTTCGATCTTTTTGTCAATATATGCTAAAATGAATGCTTAAAAAACTAAACGTTATAACTACATCATAATATACACTTCATGGCACATCTGTTCCAGCAGAGAAGACAAAGGCCAGGGGCAAAAGATTCTATGAATTATAAACATTTTCCTCGTGTAATTATAATTTCTTCGTGACTTACAGAAACTCACTCTCGAACTCCACACCGACACAATGTAATGAGCTGCTTTACTTTAAATGTAGTAAAAACAATAATCCCTCTTTGGCCATAGTTTGGTACTACTTAATGTTACATCAGTCGACCCAATCATTACAGTTAAAGAAGTCCGCAGACATAAATAATAAGAAAATTGTACGTTGAACCGTTCTTCCTTGTAAGCAAATTTATTGTTCCCTCCCCACACACTTGCCCCTACACTCACAATATTTGCTTACAGAGTTACCACTTCAGGTGCCAAGAGGGTGCACCGTCTTTGCATTTGAGTATAGTGTTATAACTGCCAACAATAGGTGTTTCCATTAGCATGACATCACTCAGTTTCCCTTCTCTCAAGCTCAGATACCCTGAGAGAAAATGCAGGGCTGACAGTGACTCGGGAGAAAAGAACAAACTGATTATTAAGAAAGAATGGAAAAGCTGTACAATATAATATAATATAACATAACATAACATAACATAACATGACATGACATGACATGACATGACATGACATGACATGACATGACATGACATGACATGACATGACATGACATGACATAATATAATATAATATAATGTAATATAATATAATATATCTTCTTGTGATGCAGGATGCCAGGAATTTCCCAACTGCAGGAAATGCTCACACTACAACTGCAACGAATGTAACCAAGGTTACTACTTACAACGAAGTTACCATGACAGAGACTCCTGCGTGCCACATACTCCTGCAGGTAATGCACTTCACCTGATAGAGTTTACATGGTCTAAACATCAAATCACAATAGATGAAGTTAAACTGATCACAGGGATTTCTGTTGTGAGTCGTCAATTGACAGTAAACATGCGTTTATAGGCCTGGGATTACACATGATTACCTCCAGCATTTAGTTAGATATTTGCACAGAGCCTCGAGTTTAATACATTTGATATCAAAGGGTCTCAGTATCGTTCAAATAACTTCAATATCTTATTACACTTCATGTTCTATAAGCGCTTCGTAACCGTATCTCTCACTGCGTCCAAGACTCTGAGTAAGAAAAGAGATTTGAACGATACTGAGACCATTTAAGGTCTAATTTATAGAAGCTTTGTTAAAATATCCAACTAAACATTGGAAGCAATCGTGTGTGATGCAAGGTTTCAAAACGTATGTTTCACTCTCAATCGACGATTAACGATAAAACTCCCTGTGTCTCATTTGCAACTTAGGTCAACCTGACCCATGGAGCGAAACGCTTCAATGGGTTCGAACTACATGTACATGTCTCCGCATTCTGTAGAAAATATACAGACACCATGATAAGGAACACCATTAGCATAAACCAGAATATATGTAGCTAGACATATCCTATTAGGTTCCGTGCATAGACAATAACACTAGATAGCTTAATGAGATGGTTCTATTGGTGCTACCGATTACAAATGTTTGAGATCAAAGACGTTATACCTCGTACAACTCTGTACTTTTTGGAATTGTAACCAAGTACCAAGGTTTTATGTTCACTGTCAGTTCGGACAGCTTAAAGCATCGATTATGATACGTAGAACAAGAAGATCGTAATTTGTATAACTAACAAAATACGACAGTAGTCCGACAAATTGGCCTCACTTATTTGACCATTGGCATGGGATAATTTTCCCTGATTCATTTTATTACTAGTTGACGGAGGTTGGAGTGATTGGAGCCAGTGGTCAGTTTGTAGAGGTCAGGGAGACCTCCTCTGTGGAGAGGGGGAACAGGAGAGACAAAGATCTTGTACCAACCCCAGGCCGATGAATGGTGGCAGAAACTGCTATGGATATGCTAAGGAGACGCAAAAATGCAACACTGGAATACAGTGTGCTGGTTTGTCAAGTTTTGTTCTACTCTTTCAATTATACAATTGTGTAAAGACCAAATATACATCTAATCAATTGTGCTTATCCTATCTAAACGCAGTTGACGGAGGATGGACGGATTGGAGCGAGTGGTCAGTCTGTAGAGGTCGATGTGGACAGGGTGAACAGGACAGACGAAGGTCTTGTACCAACCCCAGCCCGGTGAATGGTGGAAGAAACTGCTATGGATATGCTAAAGAGACGCGAAAATGCAACACTGGAAGACAATGTGCTGGTTTGTCATGTCTTTGCTAGTCTTTTTTGACTCAAACTTTAATGGCATAATTAAGTGTGCATAACTTATAGACGATGACATCATCCAATTGTCGTCAAAAGGTGTTTCTTTAATTGGACTACAGTTACTGTAAGTCCCATTTTAATTGCTGCACAGCTTCAGATTTTAGGTTTGAAAAATTTGGGTGCCCAAATAACCCCCCTCAATGAACGTTTAAGGGTTAATTATATTTGCTCAACCTTTCTAAATGCAGTTGACGGAGGGTGGACCAATTGGAGTCGTTGGTCAGTCTGTAGAGGTCGGTGTGGACAAGGTGAACAAGATAGACAGAGATCTTGTACCAACCCGAGGCCGATGAACGGTGGACGAAACTGCTATGGATATGCTAAGGAGACGCGAAAATGCAGCACTGGAAGACAATGTGCTGGTTTGTTGTGTTTTTTCCTACTCATTTAGCTGCAAACGTGGGTATGACAAATATAATTTTAATCAATTGTGCTCATCTTATATGTCTGCAGTTGATGGAGGATGGACCAGATGGAGTCAGTGGTCAGTCTGTAGAGGTCGATGTAGACAAGGTGAACAAGAGAGACGCCGGTCTTGTACCAACCCCAGGCCGACGAACGGTGGGAGAGAGTGTTATGGATATGCTAGAGAGACTCGCAAATGCGACACTGGAAGACAGTGTGCTGGTTTGTCAAGTTTTTTGCTACTCTTTCGGTTTAAAATTGTGTAGACCAATAAAATTTAAATTGATTGTGTTAATCGTATCTAAATTCAGTTGACGGAGGATGGACCAATTGGAGCCAGTGGTCAGTTTGCAGAGGTCGATGTGGACAGGGTGAACAGGACAGACAAAGATCTTGTACCAACCCAAGGCCGAGTTACGGTGGGAGAAACTGCTATGGTTATGCAAGAGATACTCGCAAATGCGATACTGAAAGAGAATGTGCAGGTTTGTCATGAATATTGCTACTTTTTCAATTGTAAATTTCGCAGACCAGTAATCTTATTATTATTTTTTTACTGCGCATGTATGTCTATTACATTAAATGATTAAGGTTTGCCATTTATTACAATTTTTTTTCACAGAGTAAATAAATGTACACGCATACTTTCAACATAGTACTTGGAGATATTTAAAAATTTTAAGGATCTTATGCTTGGCTCGCTTCCCATTACTTGCATTTGCAATGGAGAATTTGTGATTAATATAATCAAATATACAATATATATTTGGAATAAGAGGCAATAGTTTCCCCAAAAAGTACCTTAGAAACAGAAAGTTCCTTGTAAACGTTTGCTGCATTCCCGAACCAAGTATCCAATTGTTGCCATAAAAACTAGATGTTAGAGCAATCAGTGATCGTTTCCGGCAATTCTGCTTTTTCACAAATATCGGAATTCCGAAAAAGCAAAATAGCACGAAACGTAGATTCGTCATTTTCACAAAAAGTGAATAATACCATACCTTTTTACGACTCTCAGCAACGTCCATTAAGACCAGAAATAGTACTACGTTATTTTTTATTTTAATTAATTAATTAATTAATTTTAAAATAAAAAAATAACGTAGCACTATTTCTGGTCTTAATGGACGTTGTTTGTTTGTTTAATCATTTATTTATTTATTCATTTATTGTTTATTTCCGGATTTCGTGCAGAGCACGAGGTGCACAGAACCAAAGGACACAAGGTCCCCTAAAAGGTTTTAGCACCCGACACCCTCCCCAACAATCCTCCTCATAATTACACCCTAAATTAAAAATTCAAAAAGGGGGAAAAAAGAAAAAAAATATTTTGTCCTGATTAAAAACATTGTTCAGTCTATAAAAGAAAAGAGCCTTGAGTTTTTCCTTGAAGGAAGAAATTGATGAAGCCAGTTTCACAGGTCTTGGACAGCGTTCCGCAATTTGCTGGAAGAACAAGGCTCTGAAGTTGGGTGCGGCCTGAGCAAAAGGTTATGTAGTTGTCAAGGTCAATGTAGATTGCGGTGCATTTACACTTGTAGAAAAAGACAATGTCCAAGTATTCAAGATAGTAGTTAAATGGAAGGAGACTAATGGAAATAAGGCGATCTCTGTACGAAAGGTCCGGCGAGTTTTTGCAAATAAACTTTGTTGTCCTTCGTTGTACTACTTCAATTTTCCTCCATAACTTGTAGGGTATTTTTGACACTTCTCCGGAAATTTTCTTAAGCACAGTTTCTCAGGTTGTTTTGACATTTAGCTAGTGGCAAAAAGGTCAAAACGCAACATATTTCGAGTTTTTTCAGCTTTTCGCTTCGTTTTCTAAGCTTGTAAAATGTCGCCCTTTTGCCGGCCCACTTTTCCCCTTTGCACCACATGCCAACTCATTTTGACTGACTTCCATGCTTTGAAAAAAACAAGAGGGAGTTTCTTTTAGAAAACCACTCCTAGCTCCTGAAAAAGTTGTGTTTAAATAAATCGACGATCTGCTTGTATGTTTTGTTTGCTATCAATTCTTTTCTCATTGTGTCAATACTGCTTTCAATATATTTCATTTCCAAACAAATATTAAGCTTTAAATTCGGCGCTACAGTCGCAGACCACAGGAAGGCCATCGCCAAAGGAAGTATTATTATATCAGGCACAAAATGAAGTAGCACACATGGTGAAATCACGTTGAAGAAAGAAATGAAAAAATGAAAATACTCGAGAAATTTCTCGTTTTGACTTCTATATCTAGTGGGTAGCGAGTTATCAAAAAAATACTTGAAATTTAAAGGAAGTAGTAAAAGGTACGGTATTTTGCCCTTTTTGTAAGAACAGAAATGACGAATGTACGTTTCATGCTAATTTTGCATTTTCCGAATTCAGATTTTTGTGAAAAAGCAGAATTGCCGAAACCGATCACTGATTTAGAGCACTGTGTAACAGTTTCTTCCCCAGCATGGCAGAAAATGCAAGTTCTATTATCATAAATACCCATTTTGTACAGAAGTACATTAACTAGCACTGCGACTCCACAACTATCGCTACTGCTCAAAATAGTTTTGTAACCACACTGCAGCTGCAGCTGGGCCTCCCATTTCTTTTGCTCCTCTTAACAGTGTGGTGGTTGGTGTGAGTTTCAACAACAACATAATACATTTTGGTGTGAGTTTCAACAACATAATAGGTTTTGCTGTCGAAGCCAGTTGAATACATCTGTGCGATTTTCGTCGTCGGCAATTCCTTAACAATTGTAACATCCACATTTTTGATTGTGAAAAAAAATATTATAAATTAAATTTATTAAAAATTTATTAAATTATAAATGTATTAATTTACTTAAACTTATTCTATATTATACACAGACATATACACCAAACACTTACACACTGGATGTTAATATTCTGATAAAGAAATTTGACTGTGAGCGATCCAACGGGTGTGTTTTTAAACATTTGTCAGAAACACACAGTCCTCGATAGTCCGCGTTTTTCTTTTTTTTTCTAAAAAAACCCCATGGCAAAATATATATACGAGGACATTAGAGGTTTACCATTCTACACTACCAAGATCATAATTAAAATTAACGGAGCAATAAGTTCATTATCCACAGATAACTGGGTAAAAAGTGCTTGTTTCGCGAATTTCTACTTAGCTCTCTGCTGCTTAGCTGCTGGCAGCTCTCTTCTCATCGGAAGCTATTTTGACCTCAATTTGGCCAACTGGGGTGGAAGGTCGACCATCATGGCAAAACCGCATCCTCTTCGCAATTTCCTAGCGCAACTTAGTACCTGTTTTCTGTCAGCTATATCCAAGAACCGTACTATGATCGGGGCTTTCGCATCATCCTTGCCTTTTATTCGATGGCAAGCCGCATTTCGATGGCAAGTCATTCCACACAAGACCATTGTCTAGCGCAAGCTTGTGAACGAAAAAATCTCTCACTTTTTGTCGAGTTGTTGCGGCGTCTTCTTTACGGCTCCCGGCATTTTTTTAAAATTGATTAAACTCATCTTATCTAAATGCAGTTGACGGAGGATGGACCATATGGAGTCAGTGGTCAGTTTGTAGAGGTCGATGTGGACAGGGTGAACAGGTCAGACAAAGGTCTTGTACCAACCCCAGGCCGATGAATGGAGGAAACGAATGTTATGGATATGCTACAGAGACTCGCAAATGCGACACTGGACGACTCTGCCCTCAGCCCCCTAGTAAGTATTACATAGAAAAGATTGACCGTTATTTATAATTATTCATACTTATTCATAATTATATATATAATTAACAAGGGGAGAGCTTGGAAAGCAATAATGAATAATTAGTAAAAACTAATAGTATATTATTAATAAATGTTATTAATTTTTTATATAATAAATATTTTTTATTGTTTTTTTTTGTCCATATTGTGATTCAATATTCTACCCACTTATATGATTTTCTACAGAGAGTTCGAGAGTAAGTAATGGACGGTAATTTGAGAGTAAAACCTGTTTCATACAACCAATTTTTATTCTTCTCGATTTTGCTCAATAATATAACGTCCCTGTGTTGTATTTTCAGCAAAAAGGGAAGCATATGAACTTGATTCAACATCCGTAAAAATTTGCTTTTTTCAGTCGACGGAAGATGGAGTACATGGAGTGTATGGACCAACTGTGGTGGCTCGTGTGGACTGGGAATTCAAAACAGATTCAGATCTTGTAACAACCCCGAGCCAGCACACGGCGGACGTCCATGTCAGGGGCTATCGAGGGAAAGTCAACAGTGTGACATAGGGAGACCGTGCGCTGGTCAGTAACTTAATGTTCTCTCAGTCGATTCCTTAAGCCAAATAAAATATAGATGTTAGTTTCTCGTCCCCGCCCGTTTCCTTTTTGCACGCTGTTTCAGTGAACAGCGGCTTCTCGGTGACTGCAATTCCAGTTTATATGAAAGTACCCACGGCCTATCAATCTAATAATGTCAGTGTTATCCGTACGCTGTGTTAATTGCAGTCATCGAGAGTGACGTGAGAACCATATGTAGAAGAGTTTCGTTGTCGATTTCAAAATTACAAACGGCAAGTTCAAAAACTTAAAAATTAAATCTTCAAACGTCTGCTACGCATAGTATTTTGAGAGGCTCACTGGTTCAATATTAGTGTCAATAAGCTTAAAGCTATATTCGTACTGCGTTGCATGGTCCCATAGTCATTCCCGAGTTTTAATGTTTTAGTTTGTAGCAATTAAATCTAGGTTATATGAGTTATTTCACTTGTTCTAATCGGGATTTGCGTTATTCATTAGGTGGCTAGGTAAAACAAAAATGCGGTTTTCAATAAAATCCGTTTTTCAGTGATTTTTATTTGGCTTTGTATTTCTACTTTACAAAAGTTATTGAAGTTTCTCTTTTCTGTTTATTAAAGCGAATCCCTGCCAGAACATGTACTGTTCCAAGATGTATCAGCCCGTCTGTGGGACGGATGGACGGACGTACGGAAACGAGTGTATGCTGAAAGCAATCGCCTGCAAGTACGACAGTTATCTAAAAGTGTCTCATGTGGGAGAATGCTGGCAGCAATTTCAATATGGAAAGAATTATGGTTGAAAATTTTTCAAATGTCTCTAAAAGGGAAATTTTCCATTAAATTGACTGTTATATTAGAAGTCACTGGTTTACTAAATCTACAGGCGAGCATGTGGAATGAAAACCCATTGCCACCTTGATATTTTCCTTCAATTACAGGCCATAAACTTAAGGGAGTATAAGTTAAGAGAGGGAATATGCAACACTAGCCTTACAACACAGCTAATGTTTTCAAGAAAAGCTAATATTTTATTAAAGGATTTTAATCAACATTTTGATTGCAGCATGTAATTAATATCTATATTTAAAAGTGTGTCACGAGTTTAGAAAGACTAAGAAAATTAGCCTTTAAATTAATAATAAAACAAATGGTTAAACATACTTTATGTCTGTTTATATGACTCAAACCAATTCATCTTTCCTTTTTGTCATCTAGATGACGATAATTTCAGTTTAATAATTTTCGAAATGAATCAGGGTCTTATTAGTTTTGATAAAGACCGCTTAGAATCTTTATATTTTAATCCCTTAGACTCGAGAAATGCAACGTCGCGGACTTTTGATATAGACCCAGATCAACAATTCTTTTCTAACGTTGACAGTCATTATTACGTTCCAGATCAATTTAACGAATTAAGCACGGAATTTAATACATCTTTATCGCTACTACATTTAAATGCCCGTAGCCTTAATCAGAATTTATCTAAACTAACAGATTTCCTTAATACTCTTGATCTATCGTTCTCTGTAATTGGAATCACTGAAACTTGGCTTCAAAATTACGAAAATGATATTCATATTGAAGGTTACGATTTTATTCACAAGTGCAGACAAGATAAAATGTCGGCTTTTTTATTGACCACAATATCGAATATAAACAAAGGCATGATCTAGATTTCTTTGATCATCAAGTGCTAGAATCAATCTTTGTAGAAATAAAAAGACCCAAACAAAGCAACATTGTTCTCGAAACGATTTACAGGTCCCCAGAGGCAAACTTTCCAGAGTTCATTTCGAAAATTGATGAACTATTATCTAAATGCTCTAAAGAGCAGAAACCCTGCTATCTTCTAGGCGATTTTAATGTAGACCTCCTAAAATACCAACAACATTTCCATACAAACGATTACTTGGATAATATGTTTTCTCAATGTTTCTTACCACTAATTAATAGACCAACAAGGATAACATCTCATTCTGCTTCGCTTATTGACAATATTTTTACTAACCACTTGCCTAATGATTCGAAAAGCGGTATTCTATTTACAGACATTTCGGATCATCTTCCAGTTTTTACTCTCTTGCCTCAATTAGAAGTGCGCACAACGAACCCTAGCCTTAAGCTCACTAGAAGGGTTATCAATAACAAGACTCAGGAAAACTTCAAGCATCAATTGATGAATTATAATTGGGATAGTGTTTACAAAATTGAACATCCAGACGAAGCGTACAATCATTTTGTTACAGTATATAAAGAAATATATAATAACTGCTTTCCTTTCAAAAACATTTCACGCAATCGAGCGAAATTATACAGTAAACCGTGGATAACGAAAGGGCTTCTGAAGTCAATTAAAACCAAGTGTAATCTATATAAAAAGGTCTTAAACCAACCCTCACCCATAAATGAAGTGAAGTACAAGAAATACAAAAATAAGCTAAATCACTTACTAAAAATGGCTAAGCGCAACTACTACGATGAGAAATTCGAAAATACAATCATGTTAATTGAAACCTGTTTATGGAGAAGTGTGAATGCGGCATAAGTTGTTAAAAATTTTCTAAGTTTAGCTGTTACGGTCACTTTAAAGTGCTCACTGGGCGTAAATGTGCTTGCTTTTTCTTTATTTAGGGCTTGTTCAGTTTATCGAGTCTACTCCAATAGCTGAAGTTCTCGACAAAGACGGGAGCATACAGGTAAGGAAAAATACATTGCTTGGAGAATATTTCGGACGAGTTCAATTCTGGACAGAAATGGTGTCCGAAACCAAATAATCCGAAATTTTTAAGCGTCCGAAGGTTTTGACGGTACAGTACAAAACTTCCCCGGGCGATGTATCCCATATGAAGGCTGGTAAACCATAAAAATATACTTAAGGAGTGGCTTTGACGGTTTTATTTAGCTAGAATTCAGATTAAATTCTGTTTAAATGTCATCCACTTTATCACTGAAAATGCGAAATGTTGGATTTTAAAACAAGACTTTAGATAAAGCTACACTGTGCAAGACAGAGAGCGACAGACTTTGCTTAAGAGTCGAGGTCATAATTTGTAGGCGTTAATTCACCTCACGCATTTTGCGACTGCTTATCTTGTACTGACAAAAGCAGAACTTTTTTCACTGTGTTTGTTACTTTTCATCGCATTTCAGAATTTTTTAAGAAAACATTCTCCATCGGAAGGAGCCCAGTACGGTATCAGTCCAGAAGTAATGGACACTTACGTGAAAAGCTGCGGTAAGTGACGAAACCAAACCGATTTATCATTGTTGTTTCCTCCGGTTTTCTTTTCCCCTTGTGAAGTTTGATCAATAAAAAAAGTCAATAAGGAGCCCAGTATGGCATCAGTCCAGAAGTTATGGACACTAACGTAATGGACACTAACGTAAAAAGCTGCGGTAAGTGAAGACACCGAACTGATTTATCGTTAATGTTTCCTCTTTTATCGTTTTTGCTTTGCCGTGTGAGATCTTATCAATAAAAAGTGGAAGTAGATAGGGTTCGTATAAGCGCCTCCTGGAATTTCTGGAAAGTCGTGGTATTCTATTTTCTCTCTGGAAACTCCTGGAATAGTCATGTAATTTTAGACTGACTCCTGAAGAACTCCTGGAAAATAAGTTTTCAAGTTCACGTTTATTGAAAGATTTTTAAACAACAAGCCATAGTATTCACTAATCGAGGCAAACTAGTGGCTATTACAATATTTGAAACTGTAACAGCAAGTTCTCGATTGGAGGTTTGAGACAAAGGTTTCTTCGTTTGAAGTCTCAGCAGAGATGTTTGAAATAGCCCTTATTCATGTTTACGTTACACTATCTAGTTGAATCCCTGTGCCTCGTTCTCGAAGTTCAAACTTCTAAATGTTATCACAACCGAAATTCGAAAGGAGCAAAAATGAAAATAGTTTTTAAGTATAAACATTGTGCACGTGCCAGAGCCGTTGAGAAGAATTTCGTGTAAACGAGACGTGGGGGTGACTTTTGAGCAACTGATGTAACGTGGATAAGGCCTGTTGGAAACATTCGTTGATATACACTGCGTCTACAAAGCAGGTTTTCATATACTAAGTCTTCTGTGTGCTGTTTCTCCCCTGCGTAGCTGGCTACTGTGTGATCACGTACTTGTTAGGAGTTGGAGACAGGCATTTGGACAACCTACTACTGACCAAGTCAGGTTAGACTGCACACAAATTAATGTGGTTGCAAAATTACCTATTTTCGTGCTTTTTTGGTTCACATGCTTCATGTACAGGATAGTGGATGGTATGCAGAGTAAACTACAGGGCTCCCATAATTCTTTTTGCAGATGTCATTGTTTCCTGAAACAGCTGTATGCAGTTTTATTAATTAATGTTTGCAAACTACCTATTTTGTCATGTAATTAGTAAGTAATTTTTGCAATTATAATGATTAAATGTTATTACTATTATTATTATTATTATTATTACTATTATTATTTATATTTATTTATGGCAAATACTGACCATGTAATCAGTATTATCATTATGCAAATGTGCTCTGTAATAGAAATTGTTTGCTTCAACTTTCATTTTTTCAGGGAACTTATTTCACATTGATTTTGGTTATATTCTTGGCCGAGATCCTAAACCTCTTCCTCCGCCAATGAAACTGAGCAAAGAAATGGTATGTACAGTTCTCTTGTGTAGCAGTCAGTAAATTACTTTGGATTTTTCCATTGATTTTGGTAGATTATAGGCAATTAGGTGAAAAAATTCCGTGTTTGATTTTTGAGGTTGAGATTATTATGGTTCAAATGTCTATCCCTCATGCCATTAAAAAAAGAGGGGGGTGGGTGTCCCTAGATTCAAACGGATTCAGATGATTGTATTCTAGTAAAACAAAGTAGAAAATAATCTCACTTACTGATCAAACTGTTCTGGAAAGATAGTTATCGGTATCACATCATTGTCGTCGTCGTCGTCATCGTCATCATTGTTGTTGTTGTCACCGTCATCGTAACTCTCATTGTCATTGCCAGTGCCATTGTCACCTTCATTGTCTTTGTTACCATCAATGTCTTTGTCACCATCACTGTCACCATCACCGTCATCATTATTGTCATTATCATCGTTAATGTCATAGTCATTATCACTGTCGCCATCAGTGTCATTATCATTGTCAGCGTCATTGTCACTGTCAGTTTCACTGTCATCCTCCTCGTCACTGTCATTGTCATCGTCACCGTAGTTGTTATTGTCATCATCACCGTCATTGTCATTGTCAGTGTCATCATCATCATCGTCGTTGTCACCATCATAGTCACTGTCACGATCACAGTAACCGTTAGTATCACTGTGACCATTACCAACACCATCATCTTCATTGTCACCGTCAGTGTCATTATCATTGTCATCGTCACCGTCAATGTCACTGTCACTGTCATTGTTATCGTCATCCTTACCGTCACTCTCTTACCATCGTCATTGCCAGTGTCATTTTGTCACTGCAATACCATTGCTACTACTATCATTGCTTGTATCGCAACGTGGATGAGTGGTTTAAAAAGTCCCGTCTACATTCTGCAGGTTGAAGCTATGGGTGGAGCATCAAGCGAGTTTTACCAGGAGTTTAGAAAACAATGCTACACGTCATTTCTACACCTGCGAATGTCAGTACATGATGTTCATCGCGATATAATTAGAATACGTAATTACATGATGACGAGGGATATTAAAGATTAATTCATGCGTGTTTTGGCAAAATTCCTGGTAATTTCCCGAGCTGTCAGGCAAGGGAAATTACAAAGAATTTCGACAAAATACAAGTTAGTTAATCCTTAAATAGCAAAATAGCAAAATTCAGGGAAGAGTCACAAAATTTTGGTTTTGGTCATTGCAATTCCTGACCATAGTCAAAAGTCAGGGATTTTTTAAATTTAAGATCTGGACATGACAACCATGCTATTTTGTTGTTGTTTATTCTCTTCTAGTTTCCAGTCTCAGGACTTACTCCCTCCCGTGCACTTTGTATTTTCTATCTGAGTACGTAGATGGGGAAGACCTCGGTCTGTGTTTAGAGTTGGTTTGAAATCACATTTTTCTAAAATTGTATTTGTTGGAATTAAACGTGTACTAAGTAAACATTCAATGAAATGGGAGTTTATTGTCAGCAGAAGGAGAGGTTGGAAGCCGATTGAGAATATGGATTGTGTTTTGTTTTGTCTTGTCTGGAATTTTGTAATTGGTCAGGGAAAAGTCAAGGAATTTAGAATGTATGATCCGTGGCAACCTTGCTAATAAAGAACACGTGAAACTGTGTGTTGTATGACGAAATTTTGTGTTATTTTAGACACGCCAATCTGATCCTTAACCTGTTTGCACTGATGGTCGACGCAAATGTACCAGATATCGCTCTTGAACCAGATAAAACGGTTAAAAAAGTAAGTGGTGTTTCTTTTTATAACGGTAGAAACTCAAAACTTTTTTCTAAGAGTTAGCCTTGCAAGTATTAATAAAATTCTTACAGATTTTTAAAGTTTGTCTTACCCTATCGTTACACCTAGTTTTTTCGCAACGCCTCGATTTCGCGATTTTGAGTTTTGCACACTGAGTTTCAACTTTTTTTTAATTTTTGGGAAATTTGTGATTTGCATAATCAGATCATATAATTTTCGCGATTCTGTAAATCGGGTTGTTCTCCAAGCTTCTTTCAAAAAAGAAAAGTGCGCCATACAGGGAGAAAACGAATGAAGGTCAAACAAACCCTTGGGAATTTAAGCATTACGTCAATGTTACATTTCTTGCTTTGTTGTAAACCGAATAAAGCGACTATTCAAAAAAACCTGAAATCTTTGATCCTCTCTAAATATTAACTTTAATAACTATGTATAGCATGTATTATAGTTAGAAGCTTTTTGTGTTGGCTCAGATTATTAAAATAGTACTGTTAGTTCTTTTTTTGTAGTTTTTGTTATTTTTTTGTATTTTTTTTTTTTGGTTTTTTTGTATTTTTTTTTCTCCGTTTAGTGTGTCGTGTTTAAATTTAAGTTGATCTTCCGACTCTTTCACCAAGATTAAGTATTAACTGTCATGTGCCATCCAGCTTGATTAACCCCGAGGTTATTCTGGGTGACACTTATACCTTCACTTGTTTCATTTCAATATATTCAGTTTATTATGTATTGCATTTTTAAATAAAATCTTTGTTTGTTTTGTTTGTTTGTTTGTTTGTTGTTTGCTTACGAAAAGATTTTTGATCAAAATGATTCTGCGTTGCGTCGAGTTGTTGATTCTGTGTAGCAGCAAACGTCAAAACTTAAAAATCAAAAGTTCCCACTACAAGAGCCTCGCTAACATGCGGCATTAATATATTCTGACGTTGTTGTGCACAAAGGCAATATCTGAGTCAGCTCTCTCTGTAACCGGGAAAAGTGTTTTCTTTATCGTAACAATTCTCTTAAAAATGAGCAGATGAGATTATTTATATGGTTAACATTCATAGATCAACAAGAGTCTTAATTATTCAATTGAAAGTTTCAGTCAAGATAAATTGAAACAAAAAAGCCTAGGATGCGTACAACGTTAGGGAGAGATAAGTGGATATTTATATCATTTTTTGATAGACTAAACCTGTTGTGCCAATATTTTATCTCTGTCAAGTCTCCCCGCGGTCTGTATGCCTGAACGTATATCTATTTTTATGACCTTCCGTTGTGGAACACTCGAACTCTGCCTCTTTCATATGTATATTTTTTCACAATTGAGCGCTTTCAAAAATCCGGGAGCATTTCTTTCTCCCTTTTTCTAGTTTCAATAACTTAGCTGGTTCACTTTACCTTTTGAGACAACTTTACTTGTTGCTCCTTTTCATTTTACTTGATACTAACGTAACATTGCTGGAAGGGTTTGGCGATATATTTCATTAACTGTGCTTCACCTTATTTTCTCACAGTCAATTGAGTATCATTTTAAAAATGAATGCCCTATCAGCTGATGCACTCACGTTTAGTGTCTAATTTATCTCAGTTACGATAACTTCAGAATGGCTCTTACAAATGTCATTTGAAAACCTAATCAAATGAAATTGCATAATGTTGAGTAAACAGCAAAAAGCTATCCTAGTGCTTGGAGTACAAGAGACGAAGTTAAGGTGTGAGAGGCTATTGTTTTGAACGCGTGGTCCAGTGGCTACACTTCATAGATTGTTAACTTTGCGCGTCTTTAATCTATTATCCATTTAATTTTTAAAATTCAATACTTTAATAAAATTATTGTTTCGCAATTGACTGGACTAAAGATAAGAAGCCGCAGCTAAATATTAAGTTTCAGGAGCCTAACACAAAAGTCACAGGCAGTTTTTAATCATGTTGATGACAGCTTGGCGGTTTTAGTTGTTCTTCACTTCCTTTTCCCATATAACCGGCTGATGCATGCATACACTCTCCGTTTTATATCAGTTATCATAACCTCAGCAGGAGGAAAAAATAATTTTGAGTGAACAGAACAATTTCATATTTCAGCTCTGGGTACTCAGTCAAGGTGAGAGAAGCTCTAGTTTATAGTCTTATGGCCACGTCTTATTTGCTTATGAATAGATGTTTGATCAATATAATTCTGCATTGCAGCAAACGTCAACAAATTTGAAATGAAAAGTTTCCAAAGCCTCTGGTCTGTTTACTTGAGGGTATAATTGTTTATTTCAATCGATGATCTTTATAGGGATGATTCTAGATACGTTCTCTCTCTTGTGTCAGTTATAGCTATAGCTTCAGCAGCAGGAAAAAATATTCTTCAGTGAACAGAACAATTTCATATTTCAGCTCTGCGTCCTTAGTCAGTGTGAGAGAGGCTCTAGTTTATAGTCATGTGGCTACTTATTTGCTTATGAATAGATTTTTTGATCAAAATAATTCGTTAAGTTGTTAAATTCTGCATAGCAGCAAGCGTCAACAAATTACAATTCCATTCCAAAGCCTCGCTCACATGCGGTCTTAATTGGTTCTGATGTTGTTGTGTACAAGGGCAATTATGACTCAGCCCTCTCTGTAACAGGGAAAAGTGTTTACTTTATCGTAACAATTCTTATGAAAAGGACCGGATGAGCATATTTATATGGATAACATTATTAGATCAACAATAAACTTACTTTTATATTGTTGGATCAAAGTTAAGATACATTAAATTCAAGCAATACGCAGCTATTTCAAAAAGCGTTAACATCTGCAAAGGACAATTCCAAGCACGAAAACAAGTAATTTTTTAAAATTACGCCAACGGCAACTTTGCAATTTAGAAAAATTAGGATTCCCATCATGCTTTGAGGTCTGGGTATTGAGCTTCTCGCAAGTCAATCCTTTTGAAACAGGTGACTACCTTGGATGTGTATAACGTTAAAACTATCTGTTTCTATCAGCGAGTAGTAAGAAAGGGAAAGACAGATGGATCTTTTCTTGTACATTTTTAGTTTGAGCCTTTCGTGCCAATATCTTATCTTTGTCAAGCTCTCCCCAAGGTCTGTATAACTGAGTGTTTACTTATACTACACAATATAACTTTATATAATACAATACTTTATTGGAGTCTGCCCAGAGGGGCTTTTCAGAGTCAATAATATCAATTCTTTGAGATTCAAAATCTAAAAATAAATACAAAGGTTATTTTTAAGAGTATTTGTTTTATAAAAGTCAGGAAGCGATTAGAATATACAAGTAGAACGATAGTGGTTTAAAGCTAACAATGGTAACAAAGTTAAAGTCACAATAAATTGTAACAATATAAGCCAGGATGCGTACAACGTTAAAGCTATCCGTTTCTATCAGCAAGTTGTAAGAAAGGGATCGGAGATATAA
>JAOEHT020168686.1:0-11671 GCA_025448195.2 Parazoanthus atlanticus
TTACACCAAACCTTACGGCGAAAAACATACCATATCAACCCTTGTTGATCAAAACCCATAGTCAGCTTAGCTTTACAACCAACCTTACGGCAATAAACATACCATATCAACCCTTGTTGATCAAACCACTCCCCGACGCAGGGAAAAACCAACTACTTTTCAATTTGATGCCAGCCATGCGTTCACTGTAATTTTCAACATTTTCGCAGACACGTCACTCCAAAAGTATTCAAATCTTTCAGTTGGTAAATACCAACTTACCGTACTACGCCTTTTCGACTTGTGTTGTATTTATGCTACATTATGGTAATGAGGTAAAATGTAATCAATGACATCATCTCATTCCCCAAAGTGCCAACTGATGTGTAGCTAAATTCTCATTAATGGTCTCCGTATATTTCTTGTTAATAAATTGAGAGAATTTCACATTTCATCTTAGAAAATTTGAAGTGAATGATCAATTTTCATATTGTTGAAACCAATCAACTTATTCTATATTGATACTGTGGGGAGAAAATGAATGTTGGTAATTTTGGCTGGATAATGCCAAAGGGAATTGTTTAAGCCACACTTAAGTGGATATCAAACATACTAAGCTATAGCATGGAGGGATAATTGCATTCTACAGCAGTTTATACAGACCATAGTGACTTAAATATAAGTTTCAGTGCCGTCCAATGTCTTGTGACACATCTCACACACTCGTGCGCCCTCTTTATTGTGAAACGTACACTCACGACAAACTGGTGAACCAGCTTTTGGAGGAGTGGGTTCCTCCAATCCACGCGTAGTTGCGCACGCAGAGCAAACTGTGTTAATCGGTGGGTTAAACATGGTGCACCGCTCACAGCTCCACTCTTCCATTCCAGTGCCATCTGGTTGGTCATCACTACTGGATATTCCTGCAGGCGCTTGCTCAGAAGAACGACTGCTTTGGCCAGCTAACTTGCTTCTACTCAGTTTCTTTGACGAAAGGCTAATAAAACTGTGTGGACCTTTACTTTCTCCCTTTGTAACATTTGGACACAGATCTATACCAAAAATCTTTTTGCAATCATCGCAGCTGATCATAAAACAATTGCGACAAATACTTGATCCCTCTAGTCGGCACTGATCACACACAGTACGTTCGGGAGTACGGTTGCTTGAGGAACTTCGCAAATTGGGCTTCTTTGGCTCTTCAGGAAATCTTGTATCTTTTTCAGCAATCGACGTTTTCTTTCTTGTGTCGAGTGGTGGCAGATTTACTGCCAGCGCTGTTTCGTAAGCTGGTGATGCAGATGACGAAGAAGCGTCAAACAACTGATCTTTACTTGTGGGAATCTGGGGGAAGCGCTTTCTTATATTTCCCACAGGATCTGAAGACTTAGAGTCTAAGAGCTTTTTTTCAGTAGCTGTTGCTTGATTCGTACCATTGGAATAGATGGGGTCAATCTTTGAGGATGTCAAAGATTGTGCTGTGGTAAACGCCGAGTTGCGTCCAACTGATGACAAGGAAGAGACTGACGGGTTGCCACGTGCACTCCCTGGAGAACTGTACCGCGAGCCAGAATTGCTAAATGACGATACAGCATTAGATGGCATTGTTGTTGGTCTAGTAGACACTACGGAACGATCCGTGGATTGCTTTACGAGTGAGTCACTAGAGCGTGCAATGTTATCATTTTCTCTGTAATATGTTGTTGGTTTTTGGTCTGGCAAAGTTGAGCACGTGCCACGATGATTACTGCCAGTCTGTTTACTCTTGTCTCTCGTTGCACCAGGATATGTAGCCATCTCACTCCTATCAAGAACCGAGGAAGTTTTATCTCGGCCACTAGTCACTGCTGAGGCACTTTGGTCAGTCACATCTCTTCTCAAGCCAACTCTTCGAGCAGCCGAAGGATCAAACGGAAGGCTGCTGTGCTGGATGTTTAAACGACCTTGTATTTGTGCATTGAGAGCGGACATATCGTCCTTCGATACATCTCTATTGCATGCTCTATTCCTGTCCCCGTATCCACTCGTACTGTAATACGGAAAGCCTTTACTGCTGAACCTCGAGTTCTCACCTGGATCTGTGCTCCTTGTGTGCCCTGGATATTGATAGGGTTCCTGGGTTTGGGGTTTAGAGGGAACAGACTTTTCCATCTCTGTTTGATTTTCTATGTTCCGATCTGGATTATCAATAACGACATAGCCTTCTGATTCACGTGTTTCGTTGTAAGGAGGAGGCGGGTCGCCGACTGCGTTATAAGGTGGTAGAGCAACACGTGAAGGTCCAGCATTGCCACTAACACAATGCCAAAGTTCGCCATACGTCTGGTCTTGGTCTGTCTGTTCATCTGTGGATTCAACCGTGTTCAGGAAAGTACCCATAGGAAGATAATTTCCTGAAGGTACATCTGTCCTTTTAGGCTGCAATGTTGTCGTGTCATAAGTGATCTTTGGAGTAACAACAGTGGCCGAGAACGGTGTTCGCAATCCTTGATCATCCTTCGGCTGGTTGGCCTTGGCTGCAAGGTCATGATCAAAACCCGTACCACTACCACTGTGCCCATACAGATCAGCATCATCAAACTCACTTTCTACCATGTTATAGCCCACCAAGACTGGCATTGGAGCTTCACCACCATATCCAGCACTTACTCTGCCGTGCACAAGCTCGCCGAGACCACTCTCACTAGCTCCACGGCTTGGGTTGTCCATCACTCCCGATCTATACTGCTGTCTTTCATTTGATTTGAGTCCAGCTTCAATTCCACTTCCGGGGGGATACTTTACACCTGGTGGAGTAGTTCTTGTGCCGTATTTCTCACGATTTTGTTGATGCCTCTGTAGAACGTCCTCAGATCTCTCGTCTTCTTCTCGTCCATCTCCTGACACATACTTTGCATCTGCTAGAATTCTTGTGTTATACTTGTTACGATATTGTCGATGCCTCTGCAGAACGTCTTCCGATTTCTCGTCTTCTTCTCGTCCATCTCCTGACACACCTCCCTTCCCATTACCCTTAAGAGTAGGGTAATCTTCTCGAAGAGATGCCATACTGTCAAGGTCATCTTCAAGTTTTCTGCGCTTTGATGCAGAAGCCTTGCGGGCTTGTTTCTCAAGCCAGTCTTTTGCTTCTCGAAAATCTCCCTTAGTCCTCCTTCTTGATTTAAGTGCGTCCTCTAAGGAATAACCTTCTTTTTCTGCAAAATCTAGTATTGGAACAAGCACTGTAAGTTCAACGGACATCAGAAACAGCTCAAAGACTATCTTTTTTATCCCATCCATTACAGGTTGCTGTCGATTTTCAAAGTATTTCGAACCAAGAGTGTCAACAATGCTAAGCTCTTCAGGAGATATCTCGCGATAACCAAACATTTTCAGGATTGTTCTTGCGGGTTTAAAATTGCTCTCTACATTACATTTGAAGAATCCACTGTAGAGCTGAAATTACAGAGACAATCTCATTAATAACTATAAATTAACTACAGAACATTTTTGAAGAACTTTGAGGCGCCTACGAAAAAATCTAACATCTACAATAAATGGAAAACATGCTATATAAACCTGCAACCAAAACTTACAATAGCTATGCAACTAGCAAGTTTTCTTAATACTAGTGATTTCAAATATATTGGTCATGTAGCCAATTTCCTAACTATTAATTAATATTAACAAGTTTATTAACCATGAGACTGAGCATGTTAAAACTTTACCCAACTGGTTCTTTGTCCTGAAAGAATACACTGACATGAACAGTAAACAAAACACTGTCAAGAATATTTGAACAGTTTGGCAGATCAGTAACCTAAATGATAAAAAGTAATGCCCCAAATACTGATCCTTAAAGAGTCCACATCAAACACTCCAACAGTTGAACAGATTTCGTTCACAACTTACTTAGCATTTATAAATATTATACATGTAACTGTACTAAGCTACATGTAGTGACTAAAGAGAAGAAAGGTCTATGATGAACATTTGGCATAAAAAATTATAATGAATACTTTACAAATCCTAGGTCTACAGCAAATATCAGAAAACCAAGCACCAGCCTGGACCATGTCAAATTCCACTTCCTCTCCCTCTTGACAAAAAGAGCAAGAATCATGATATGTGCAATGTTGTAACTGCGCATTTTTGAGTCTTGTTACAAATAACTGGTGTGCTTGATATGAGTGTTACTGACAGCACTAGAATAGTTGTGTAACTCCACCTGCTATAAGGCTGGGGTAGATTTAGGGCAGAGTAGATGGGCCAGGGTTCACACGGTCATGACTTTCATGACCGTGTGAACCCTGGTTAAGAAACATGCAACAGAATGCATCTCTTGGAGTCCTGAAAACTCAGATTACCTTTTCCCCCTTTCCAAAATGTCTGGTTCTGGTTCCCCTTTTGAATTTGGATTTGCTCCTAAGCAAGTATACTGTCTTGCACTTGTCAACTTAAATAGGACCTATTTATAACTATTTATAACCATCTCTTGAGAAAACACAATCTCTTACCTTAACAACAAGAAATTCTTTTCGCCATGGTGAGCGACACAAGTTTAGACCATACTTTTCTAAGTTCTGGACACCAGCTTTGATCTGATTCTTCACAGTTGAAGGTCCTGGATTCCTGAATCCAGTAAGGGCATCAGCAAGCAAATCTTTGAAGTCCAGGCAGACAAACCTTTCCCTGACCGACACTGTAGTCAGATAGTGTCTTCCAAGTTGGATCAGTTTATCTACAGTTATAACCTGTGCAGAGTTGTTTCCATTGGCATGAATGTTGTGGAAGGCAAAATACTGCCTTTGCAATGTTTCTCGTGTTGGAACTTCATCCATACTGAAGTCTAGAAGGTCAACATTTCTGGACTGTTACACTATTGAAAGCCTATTAACCAAGTAAAACACCACTTGTTAGCACTCTTACATAAAGTACTATGATGGCAGAGTACAAACAATTATATGGATGAGCTGTAAAAATTTTATTTTCTTCTACAGTAGATTTGTATTTCTTTCAACCATTTGGAGCATGACAAATGGTCTGAATTATAGTACTTTCAACCATACAGGGTTCTCATCGGGACATCTGCAATAAATATTTTACTAGTAAGTTACAACTCTAGAACTCCAAAAACTCAAAACTTGTTCCCCAAGGATACTCGACTCCATGGGTTTACTTTCAACACAGAGCCTCGTATGAGCTGTCTTTTGTGTCTTATTGTCTAATTTAGAATAACACCATTTAATTTGCATTTTAGAAGTTGCAAACATGTTTTTCTTTCACTTCAATGATCTGTATGTCTTTGTGTATAAAGAAAGTTTTTAAATAAGTTATCATGCTTGGCGAACCATGTCATTCATACTACAGCTATAACTTGCAAGTGTCAACTTAAAGCATATTGATCTGTTCCAGGCACTTGCACAAGCAAACACCTCAGTAAAATTCACAGAAGAGGAGGATGACAACAGAGAGCAATTTACTTGTTTTGGTCACTCCAGGTTATGTCTTCTATTCCCACTCTCCCAAACAAGCCCCCATTCTCAGTTATCAGAAATGGAACTCCAGGAAAAGACAGGGGGGGGGGGGAACCTTGGGGGTCCAAAAGTTGAGCTAAACTCTAAATCTAAAAAAATACCACATTTTAGCTGTGTTTGGCATCCCAAAAATATTTCTTGGGGGGATAAAAAGTAGGCATTTTATTGCAAATGGGTATCTTAAAAGAAGTGCACCTTTTCTATGCCTTTTTAGTTTTAAAACATTTTCTTCAAAACAATTTTCAAAAAAAAAATAAAATGGTGTCAAAATGGTACCCCCAAAATACTAAACTACGGGAAGTGATATCCTAGAATCATACTGAAGTGCCAAAAATGATACCCTAAATTTTCAGACCTCCCCCTCTCATGTTTTTAGAAGTCCCCCTTTGAAATATAAATATGCCACTGTCTTACACCCTATTTTTTAATTAAAAATACCAATTAAGAGGTATGGTAAGTGTTATATCTCTATATATATGAACACTGCAAACTTGCAAGAAATCTTTCTATTAAATTGTTGATTGAAGAAATTGAACTTGGGTGGGTGGCGGATTCCATCATATCTCCTAGCTTTATAAGTTTTTTTCATTTAATTTTTTCACAATTTTTTTATTAACTTTTATAACAGATCTATTGACTGCATATCTTCTCAGCAATGCAACAAAAATACCTTGGAACTCCTTTTATAGCATTACAAGTGCTGTATGTGATGAGTTTAGTGTTGTTAGAAAGCAGGACCCAGTTAATACCAGTATCCAGGTACACAAGGGCCTCACCTGTACCCACCAGTTTTCAAATCAGACAAAAAGGATTTCACTGGTCAGGAATTGTTTTATTTTGTCTGCCAACTCTGCCACATGCATGCTTCTAATTAAAAACAAAGAAATTTCCAAATATTGGCCCTTAGAGATAAATCAGAAGTTATCAAATTGACAACCAAATGTTTTTGCTCAGTCACTAATGACAGAAACTTTAAGGTTTCAAAATATTGCAGAGAAGACATTTAGAAAATGGAATTTGTCCAGCATGTGACCTTGCATGAAAGATGTTCTGCAAGCACTGGAGCATGCGACAGCAGTTTACATCCTGATAACTTTATCTTTGGTATCCGGATTTACTATTTTCTTTTTGACAGAAAAATTATTTTTCTCTTGTCTGCAACAACAATTCACACTATTTCTGTGATTAACTATAATCTATGCATCATTATGGTATTCTAGTACCTAAGTTACATGTTATGGTGAGCTGTGATTAATATGCAAAAAGTTGATTTATAAGCATTTTCAAATCATTTGTTCTAAAAATTTTAAAATCTGATGTCCATGTCTGACTCATTTAACATATTAATTATACTTATAAACAGGGAACTACGTGTATGTTTCACTAGTTTAGATAAATTTAAACTTGGAAAGGAAGTTCAATATTAAGACAATAACTTCTTGAGGGAAAGAGTTTCGACCACTCTGAAAGCTGAGACTATGGAAAAAGAAAATTTCAAAAATTGTTTTATTTGCCTTCAGGGTTCTCACTTAAGTGATTTTTTTATTTACCAAGTACACACAATTACAAAATAAGACTTTCGTGGACCAGTCTGCAGTATTTTTAAAAGTTTTCACTACTGGTGTGTCAGCTCAACATTATGCATGTACCAGACAACACCTTACTAAAGTCTTAATCAACAATGTTGGTGCTTGTAATTTATTTTTTGACCAACACATTCCATCATGAATGCTTGGTTAGCTCTGACCATCGTGTCTAGCAAGTCAGAACAAAGCTTGGCATCCTAGTTGTTTTCAAACATTCACTTTGCAAGGAAGCATAACTTCTGACACTAACAACCCTTGCACCCAGAACCTGGAACAAAACCAGGGAAACCCGGAAATACCCGGAATTGCCAGGTTTTTCGGGATATTCCATAAATCTGTTTTCGGGTTTTCCAGGTTTTTCCACAAATCAGGTTTTCACTGAAAAGTGGAAAACCTGCAAAATCCTGGAAAAACCGGAAGTCATTCTGGTTAAAACCCGGAAAACCTGGAAAGGAAAAACAGTCCCAAAAAATTTCTGGTTAAACCAGGAAAACCTGGAAAAATGTGTACATGACATTTTCCTAATTATTCTAATTAAAGGACTATTTTATATGCCATTTTCAGGTTTAACTATGAAAAAATGGCTGTGGGAGTATATATCTCTGGTTGTGGGTTTAACTGAGAAAGTCTTGGTTTGTTACCTGTATCTCACCTTATCGGCTCAAAATTAATGTTAGCTGCATTAGTCAAAGTGTTTGCATTTTGCAAATAAAGTTCCCCTTGATTTTCGCGCGCCACATGAATCCCGAAAACAAACATTTTTGAACAATTAACCAACAGGAGATCAAGCCGGTTAGCAGGCAAAGAAATACCATGAACTGCATTGGAGCCATGTAGAGTTCAACATTTGACTCGTTACTCATTAATTTTGTTTATATAACTATTTAATTTTAAAAACTAAACACAGCAAAAATAAATAAAAGATACCTTGAAAATGCCATGATATTTATTTTCATGATGCATGTAGTGCAGAGTAAAATTTGCCATGAATTAAAAGTAGTGAATCATCGCCATCGATCGGTTGATTTTCATGGCTCATGATCATGGAAAGAAAATTTACTGGAAAATAAACAGTGAAATTAAATTTGAATCGGAATTTACATTTTTCCCAGCAGTGTTTTTAACTCCAGATCTGCTTATTGTCACTCTCCACTAATTATAATACCTCGTGATCACTGTCTTTGTCCGCTCTAATTGCTTTGACTCGCTTTGATTTAAAAAAGGCAGCCTTCCATTTGGACCAATCACAAACACCGAGTATGAAATTGAGCCAATCACGAACGTCGAAACTTGATACGCACTGAAGCATGTGCCTGCTTTCAAACGATTCTCTCGCTTTCTGGCGCAATTTCGTAGTTTTTGAAGAAAATGACATCCTAGATGTATTATGTCGTATTACATTTAACTTGTTTTATAATTAGCAAGAATAGTAAGAAATCCAAGATCTGATCATCCAGTGATGCATGTTTCTCCCAAGTGCTGGACAGCGTTAATGATGGCGATTTCGATCGACTGATCGAAATTTGTGAATTCAATATAAATATCAAATAACTGTAAACTGCTGGTCAATCTGCTTTCCTGATGAGAAGTTCTGCAGCTGTTCTTCAAAAAGGAGCGAAAATTCCAAGGTCTGTTCTTATGTGATGTTGCTGTTATACTTAAAATCATTGAGATCAAGTTGATCGGTTGGGTCGTTCGGCGGCTGTCGATCTGACCACAAGATCACCGTGACCGGCCGCGGGAAGATAACTATACTGTGCTGGGCAAGATTGCTCTGTTTTACGGAGAACAGACTACAGAGTTAAAGCAAGATCTGGATCACGATGAATGAAGTTAGGTTGTCAGCGAAAAAGATGACGCAGTTACCAGTATATGCATAAATGCACGAAATTAATTATAATCCGTCACGCAATTACAATGTGCAAGAGTCTGGAAGACTGTCAGTTTTGGACAAGATATTAATATAACTGTAACCAGTTTATCAATCTGCTTTTTCCTGATGAGAAGTTCTGCTGTTGTTCTTTAAAAAGGTGATGTTGCTGCAAATCATGGAGATCAAGTGATCATACATGAACGATTGGTCGTTCGACTAGCTGTCTGACCGGGAAGCTAACTATATACTGTGCTGGGCAATCTCGATTGCTCTGTTTTCTTGATGAGAAGTTTAAATGTCTCTGCCTTGACAGAGAACAGGATGAAGTCAAGTTGTGTATATATTAGTTTTTTTCTGAGAGTTTATCCTTCACGCAGTGTGGAAGAATTGGTGGTGCTCGATCTGTTTCACTCTCACATACTGACAGAACCAAACTGGACAATTTATTAGCACATTTGCGGACCAAGTAACTATATATGATATGATCGGATGTCAGAATTAGAAGAACGAAATATTAATGACGTTTCGCGCCCTTTGAAATTGAATATCATATACTGCCGTATATCGAAGAATTCGAAATATCATTTGCTCAAAGTCTCAAGGTTTCAGGTACGTTATTTATACTTAGTACATAACTGTCATATAATTTTAAATATATTTTTATAAATTTTGATCTATTTGAAGAAATATGGTATATGTATATTTCTTCGAAGAGAGTTAAGATATAGGTTTATATAATTATAATTTGTTCTGTTGAAATTGTATTTATTGTAATAAGAGTTGATTGAAGTATATTCCCCATGATATTACAACATATATATGGTGAATGAAGCTGATTAAGAAAGAAACACAATTTTAAGTCATTAAACAATATAAAGGTATTGTTGCATTCTTGATGCTTGGTTAAATTTTGGTTATATACATACAGGCTGTAAAAATTAAAAGTTTATAAAACAGAAGATAGTCGGCTTCTTATAAGGCACACTGTCCCATTTTTTTCACGATTGTCCATATTGAGAAGAGTGTACATTCAGTACGTTATAACCCTACCTGCAATACTTGTTTACGTTTGTGATCAGTGCATCCATGGTGGATACTGATCATTCACATCTCCAGATCACACATCCAGATTTTATCCAGGTTTTCCAGGTTATTTATCGGGTTTTACTGGGTTTCACACTTTTTGCTTGGGCTATGGATTTTCCAGGTTTTCTGGGATTGTCCATGTTTTCTGGGTTTTCCGGGTTTTACAAGAGTTCTGGGTTTATCCGGGTTTTTTTCTGGAAAATTTGTATCTATGGAAAAACCAGGCAAAACCCGGAAAAAAACCTGAAAAAATGTCCGGGTTTTTCCCAGGTTTTTAACCCGGAAAAACCTGGAATGTCCGGGTTCTGGGTGCAAGACGTGTCGCGAACTGTATTGCTTCTCTACGCTTATTCCTTTTTCTTTGCCAACGCAAGAATTGTACGGTTCAACACGTTCAAAAGATCTTCCCGAATGTACTCATAAAGAAGTACTCATAAGGAACCAAACTTGGCCATTCGCTCGATACTGGTGATCAATCGCGTCTACAAAATTATTTTTGCTTTAGAGACCGTGTATGGTGTATCGTGTGATCGTTTGTCCGGCGCTTTTCGCCATGCATACAAGTGAATTGTATAATTATATATATGTCATTTAATTTTACCTTTTTAAAAGTTTAACGCAAACTTTCGTCGTAGAAACGTTCTATTACTGCCAAACAAGTTAAAGTTTAAAGTTATGTTCATCATTACAAATGTTTCAAGTTCTTGTCCGGTATTAAAAGCTGACGAAAAAATTGTAAACAAACCAGAATTCGGCATGTTTTACAAACCCGCGGAAAACATACGAAAGGTTTGCTTCATTTTGCTTAAAAAGCTCCCCGATCGCTTATTTAAATTTTGATCAAACAGAAAACTAATTCTTACTTCAGTGATCAAGTTTGTAATGTGAAATAATTTGTTCAAATGCAGTAAATTTCTCATTTAACCGAAAGTTTGACTGTTTTTCTGTCATGCTATGGTTCACGCATTCGAAACCTTTCAAAATCAGAACTTACTTAAAATTGCTGTCTCTTTTTGAAAGATTTTTTAGAAGTTACTATAGCCTTAGGATCTTGTGGTTATAATCAGCTGCTTATTTTTGACCAAAGCTTTCATTTGTTTTGGGTTTAGCTGCATGTACATCGCCTTGACAGAGTTATATTTCTGGCGAGTTCCGTTTTGCTTTTACAACCTTGGCGCGAAGAAACTTGAGACCACAAAGGTCAAGCTGTCTGCTGTTCTCTGTTGACCAATCACAGTGTTCAATTCCCACGGATGAAACATACAAGTGTCAAAATCACGACTAATAAGGAAATCCAAATTGGAGCCGGATCTTTCAAAACATGTTTAGATCTATCCCGGCGGCTGTTTCAGTTATCGCAATAATACAAACTTTGACATGCAATGCAAGGTTCATTATGTACTATATATATATGAATTCCGTACATCACAAGAAGATCTGAAAGTCGGGTTTTTCAAAAATTATCAAGAGAAATTTGTCTTGTTCCTGATGGAAAATTTAAAAATACAAACTGTGGGTAAAGATTCATCATCTATCTCGCATGTACGAGAGTCTACATCGTGCAAACTTGGACGATCTACATCGTGCAAACATCGTGCAAACTTGGACGATCTACATCGTGCAAACATCGT
>JAOEHT020168757.1:0-11670 GCA_025448195.2 Parazoanthus atlanticus
AAGAAAGATAAGAGGAACAAAAATTAACAAGAACAGGCGGTCATGACATTCGAACCGCGGCACTTTGGACAAATCAAATTGAAAGTACAGATATTGTCCTGGTTAAAAACATTGCTCAGCCTGTAAAAGAAAAGAGCCTTGAGTTTTTCTTAAAGATACAAATTGATGTAGCTAATTTAATATCATCTGGAATAGTGTTCCACAGATTCACAATTCGCTGGAAAAACGAGTCTCTAGTCTTTGTTGTCCTTCTCTTTTTGAGCAGTACCAGGTATGGTTGTAAAAGTTTATTACAAATTATTATTATAACACACCTGCACAAGATTGAAGTGGATAATCATTGGAACAGTACCAGAGCTTTCAATAACAATTGAAGTAGGCGGCCAAAAGCTAAAAGTAGGCGGCCAAGGGACTTTTGGAGGGGTCAAAGGCCCGAGCTTCTAGGGGCGTCTGGGGGCCCTTGGTGTCTCTATGATGCATTTTCCTGCATTTTAGCAATAAATACGGGCCTTCGGGACAGCACTTATAAACAGATATTTTTTACCCATGTAACATGTAAAACAATTAAGAATTTGAAAAATGCTTAGCCATAAACACATGTACAAATATCAGTTAGTTGACTTTAGAATGCCTATGTTTGACATCTTTCACTTTTATTATCATTCGACGTTACGATGGATCATCATTCATGTTTTGACAATCCATTTTCACCTATCTAGTTAATTAGTAATTGCTCATCAATCTGATAATAGGAAATTACAAGCAGATTGTTTAAAAATTAACTTTTTTGGCATACACTATTAAACTGTTGTTATACCAACACTCCATTTTTTATGTGATTTACTATTGTTTCATTAGTTGATTGCAGAATATTGGTCACATACTGTAACACTAAATGAGCAATGTCAGTGGCAAATAATTGTGAACAGGTATACAATATTTATTGTAAAACACAAACATTGAGGTCCTCAGCTTGCTTTAACTTTGTAACTGTCTGAAAATTTGTATCCATTTATAATAGTTTTATACATCTTCATTGACAGCAGAATATTGAAACGTTGCAATCAACCTGATTTATCATTTTAGTTATGAATTTAAGTGTATACTGTATCCATGTGATACATGTATATACTTAGAGAAAATGATTGATCGAAATGGATTTTTAGTTAGATTCACTGTCGTCACAGTCTGAATCACTGCTGCACTCAGACTCTAAATTACCATCACTTTCTTCCGCTGGCAGCTTCAGCTTAGCTGCAGCAGCAGCAACCTCTGCTTCCGGCCTTTCTTCTTCCTCCAGGGCAGCTTGAGCTGCGTCCCATGATTTCTGGAAAGTGTCTGGTTGCTGATGTAAGTCGACTTGACAAACTGCATCTGCAACTCTTGTATTTTCCTGTTTTAAACTGCCAATTTGTGAAACTTTTGCAATTTTTCTCCTTGGCTTGGAGAGCCACTGCTTTGTTGCTGCGTCAATTATAAGTCGGCTGTCTCTGACCTGAGGCCCACTGATGACAATTTGAAGCATTGCCTCGAGCATGTCATACTTCATGCTTGACCTGAGCCGAGTCTTCAGTCTCTTGACTGCAGATGCTCCCCTCCCCGGCCAGGCATTGCTCACAGGAAGAGAGTAACACATTTCAGCCAGCCTGAGCAGATTTGGCGCATGGTGTTGGATGGTAGTACCCGTTGCCATCATGTACTCGAGAAGCCACTCTGTTGGAGTTTTCGAAATTAGATTTTGTTTGGTTGCTGCAGGTTCCGTCTACATCTTCTTTCCTTCTTTCACAGCTTCATTTTCAGCTGGCTTGCCAATCTTCCTTTTCTTAGTTGCTGTTGGTGACACAGTCCAATTGAATTTCCTTTGGTTATCCAGGATGCTATCAAGTCAGCTTGAGTATGATTGAGACTTTTTCAAATCTACACAGAAATGAAACAATTATTATTAAAAAAATTTACACGTAACTGATAATTACCAGACAGGATAATTAACATTTACACGAAGAGAACTATCTGACTGAGCAATAATCTGCAGGTGGATACGAAGCCAGTGGAGATCACATCCGAGGGGAAATAACTTTGTAAAATGTGAACAGGGAGATGAGAACGATCTATTGGGTTTTCAAGCTAAAAATTCTGTATGTTTTGGGGTTTGACCAGTAATCTGCCTGGTCTATTCCATGGGTATTTTTTGGGTTGAGTTGTGGCCCATGGCATTTTTGGGTACTAAAGGTAAAATCACCTCCCAGTCACATTAAAGCTATATCAAAGTATCCCCTGCAAGTCATATACAAAGTGGAACATTTTAAGTCTTTAAAGTTAATACGCCTATATATCCATGCATCTTCTATCAGTTTATACAGATATAATCAAGAAAAGAAGATATACAAACCTGATTCCAACATGCGAATCTTTTCCCGCTGTTCTTGACTTTTTTCTTTTTAAAATGATGACTCTGTTCTGGAGCTTGCGATTCTCCTTTTAATGCTCCGCACATTGCCTACACGGCGTATCCGACTCTGGCACGAAATTCTAATTTAAGTAAATTCCAAACAAATTACTAGTATTTTCCAGTATGGAATTTACATCGAATTATTAAATGTCTAGATCTAGATCTAATACAATATGTTAAGATGAATAAAATTAGGTAAAACTGAAATGGGGCATAAAGCATATTCTATAGAAGCAACTAGACTGATCCTTTCAGTTTCATAATGAACAATTATGCAATATACATATATGGGAGCACATCATTATAAGCAGAAAGGACGAGATAAGAATTCCCTGAGGTAGTATACTGGCAGTATAACCATATATTTGTTTAATATTCAAGTGCAAAAAACAAAAAAGTGACTTCAAATGCAAAAACACCAATTGATTCTCCTTCGAAATCATACACGACTGTTGATGAATACTTTAGAATTCCAAACAAATCACTGTTCTCATTTTCCCACAAGATGTTTCAATTATGTCTTACCAGGGAAAAGAAATACAGAGTATCCCTCAAATCTCTTGCCAATGTATGCAAAGATCTGGGTGAACCAGGAGTCCTGCTTCGTATCCTCACACCATAAGTCAATGACTTCTGCAACCTTATCATTCTGCATGTTCTTGGCGAAGATGTAGCAGCCGTGGAGGGATATGCCCCGTTTCCCATACCACTGACGTTGGTTTTCTCGAGTTGTAACCCCCAACTCCAGCTTCATCTTGTAGTCGATGACTACAACCATCTGGCCTGGTTTGAGGTTTGCCATTATAAATCTATAACTAGTACTACCTTCAAGGTAGAGATAGTGCTGCCGAGTAGGAAGTGATTGTGGTAGCTATTCAACATGTGAAGAATGTATGTAGACATCAACCACAACGTTTAGGCAATTCTTAATTTAATTGTTAAATATGGAGCCTCGATTTCGTGCCCATTGATTTCACCCTGGAACTCGTGGCCGTACTCTACGAACCAAGCAGCTTTGTTTTTGGCTTTTGTGAATTTTGGCTCAATGGTCGCTGCCATCGCAATGGATGGTTGACTACAAGTGTTTTCATTTGGTTTGTGTTTTGGCTCAGTGGCCGCTGCCATCACAATGGATGGTTGAACTGAGTTGGTTTCCTCACTTGATCCTGATCCTCTGTTTGGAACATTTTCGTCACAATATATCCAACGAACTGCAAGTTGTAAATGTTCGACTGACAAAGTTTGTGAGTCGGGAATTCGACCATCTGCAAGTGCAATGTGATAACTCGAATCTCCTCTCACGACGATCCGGTCTATAATTTCTTTGTTCCGCGAACTGACAGGAACTTGTGCATGATGGCTAAACAATCCTGCAATGCTAATAAAAGTACACTGACGCCCTCGCAAATCAGCACTAAAGTTTGCTTGGCCTTGGTGAATATTTCCACAAGTTAAAGCAGCCTTCGGCTTTGTATTACTCGTACCGAATTTAATTCATGTGGCTTACCTCTTTAAAGAAAGATCAAGTCGGAGTGAATGCACTGAGGCGAACAGCAGACAAACAGCGACACGCCGCCAAGAGATGTCAGAACTCGTGGTTTGGCTCCTCGATTTTCAGAGACAGGAAACAGCGTCAAATGTCAAAGGCACCTCGTACGTCGTGTCAGCGATTCGATTTCCAACTTTAGTAATAAAAGGCTAGCGCAAAACGTTCGAAAAATACAAAGCTAATCGGCGAAGTTCCAAACCTCCAAAGAGACTCGAGAAAAGTAACCTCGTGGCTCAAAAACGACGCTATCCCATGAACCAACGCGGTCGTTTTCGAACCCAGGCCTCCTCACGTCGCGCGGCGAGCTATTGTGACGTACTTTGGACCTTGTCCTCCACGAAACAATAACTGACGACCAGGTCACGTACAACGTAGCTATGAATGGATCGGGACAAATCACGGTATAAATTAGGCAAAATTTAGCAGAAAAGGCCCACATTCACAATTGTTCTGTTACTATACGAAAACTAACCGCTAGGACAGATATTCTCGGGAAAAATAACAGGAAAACCTTGAATCAGACGAAAATAAACCAACGAAGTAACGTATCGTGACAAGTGTATCGGGACAAATCCCTCCCGCCCAGGAAATCGCCGAAAATTTGCCACCCACAAGAATATTTTCCTGCCTCGCTTCGCTCGGCAGCAACAACCTTTTTCACCACACGAAAGATGTTGGTTTGTTAGTGCCAGATGACGAGTTACATCTTTGTGCCTTCACTATGTCTGTCAACCACGTATAGATCGTCACTTACAGCTGTTTCTTGAAGGATGGAACAGGAAACCACCCAGGACTGCTCACAACAGATCTCCGGTTAGGCTGTGGTACTCAGGATTGTACTCAATTGGTAACTCAGAAAATATTAGAGCTCAGGAATTGAGGCAAGAAGCATTGCAGGTTGGTGATACTTACCTGTTCCACATAATATTGTCCTAAACCTTTCAGGTTATAATGGTAAAGATACGTTTTCTCGTCTTCACTTGCATTATACAGCTGTTTCAGAAAACGTTGACATCTGCAAAGGGCAATACCAAGCACGAGAGGAATTATGGGAGCCCTGCATTTTACGCTGCATACCATCCATTGACCAATACATGAAGCAAACAAAACAAGCAAAGCACAAAACTAGGTAATTTTGATAAATCAGTCCCATACCAGCTTAGTAATTAACAAAATATTGGAGTTACCATCATGAGTATTGCACTCATAGCAAGTCGATCATTTTTGAAACAGCTGTATACACAGTTTGGTAGTGAGAACAAAGTCACTAATTAGATGAAATTCCAAAATATCTTAAGCTGTGTAGAGTGTATAGAAAATAATGGTACAGGAGAGTGCACTTTATTTTTGAAGTTCAATACAATTACATTAAATACCAATTGGGATCTGCTACAAAAGAAATGTGTTTCAATATAAGATGTGCAATAGTGACTCACTTTCATAAATTTTTGAAAAGTCTGATTGGTATCACTTTGAAAAACCTCTTAGACATGATTTAAAACCACAATAGTCTGATACTTAAACTGCAGCTGTATGGGGTCGACTGGGATGGTCCATTACCTGTTGGTGAAGAGTATCATGTTGAAGTTCCTGGCACAGAGTCCCCTCTATTGCCATGTGACTATGAAGCCCTTAGGGAAGAAATTAATCCTCTTTGTGACACTACGCAACACGGATTGATATTTATCAACAAGTAATAGCATTTGTACTGAGCAGAGTATCGACCTATGTCTAGTAATGTAAAACATCAACTTTATTTTCTTACCAAAGCAGGCTCTATATATATATAGTACACAGAAGCAGGGTGTGTCAAATGGAACAAATCATTGCAAAGCAATGTGATAAAATAATATTTAATACAACTAGAGCAACAACAACCTAAAGTTTGTCTACCATTTGCAAAAAATTCTGTTAGCCTGGTTGATCTCATTGACCCACTGCTACATGTAGAATCTGTTTTCCATGGTATTAACATTTATGAAAAAGTCCTTGAAGTGTCCTTAAGTTTTCAGTAATTGCAAACCAATTAGTCCTTGTGAACATAAGTTCTTTAAAGGATCAGAAAATAAGCATTTTCTATTATATAATACTGTTAATTTGACTTGTAACAGTTTAAGCCTTTCCGCTTTGATGAATCTATACTACCCGCCAGTCTATATTAGTTGTGGAAATAATAGTATCAAACATTTCCCCAATCATTAGTAAACAAGTTTGATCATCTTCTTGACATAAAAGCTTACTTTATCAACAGTCTAACCTGTCAAAAACACCTTTATTAATCAATGTATAATCAAAAATAGTGATCCCTATTTTTTGTAATTGAGTAATGTTCAGTATGTCAAGATTAATGGTATTCAGAAACATTACCCAATGTCAACATTTAACTGAATTTCAAGAGTAAAATGTCTTTACAAATGACATCACGAAGAAAAGAATAACTACGATGAAAATTTCCACTGTCACTTCCACAAAATTGTCCCTATTCATGACGGTTCAACAATTATTGACAATTCCTTGTCAATCACACTTGTCAACAATTAACTTTCAATGTAAGTGTTCAAAATGTGGCAAATTCTTCATAACTCTGGTGAGATGTTGGGATTATAACTCGATTAAAACAGCTATCAGCTTCAAGCAACTTCTTGGTGTCAGTTTGGAATACGACTTCAAAACTCGCTTGAGGATCAATTATTGTACTTCCAGTTATAAACAATACTAGTAAGGTAATCAAGGGATGTCCAGTGCTCTCATCTGTATCATTGAGAAAATAAACTTGCGTTAGTACATGCAGCCAAGAAGCAGAAGATTGTGTTAGAATACTGCAAGTTGGATTGCATGCGAGACGGATTGACATGTCATTTTTGGCATATTGCAGATTGATGAATTCCTCAAGACGTTCATTCAACCCTGGAAGCCTTTACACTAGCTGATTTTCTTTACATGCCATGTAAGATTTCAATAGTGCATCCTTATTATTATAGGCTTTACATAGTAGGATATTTTTATGGTGATCTGCTGAGTTAACGTTATTCTTATAGCTTCAGTATTTGACGAAAAAAACAGACAGTACTACTTGGACTCTGCTGCTGTGGTGACAGGGACTGATTCTGATTTTTCATGTACATGTGTTCCAGAGTTTTGCTTGTAACAGTATTAGAAAGACAATACTAGGTTAGTATTATAGAGTTAACATCAGGAACCCAAGTGATTAATTAATTATGAAATGCAACAGGAACAAAAATGTGCAATCGGACTTACAGGTAAATGTATGCCATGCACTCAATATTTTATGCTCTGTGGTAGAGTAACTGACTACATTGATTACAGTGTATCCTAGATTGACAAGAACAAACCAACAAAACCATGTGTAACTGTAATTCATGGTTTGATATTGACACATAAAGAGGGAGACAAAAGACAGGTTAATTAAACTAGAAAATTGTAATCAATGACAGTTAAGAAGTGAAAAACGAGATACCATGTTAGGTTTAGTTTCATATTTTACATGGATGTCGTATCACAACAGGTACAATTTGGAATGTTTCTAAAATATATTTTTGTACACCTAATTTTAAAAAGGTTGCATGCTTAAAAGATAGAACGTGGGATAGAGGCATTTCCATAAAAACCGTGGTTACGACCATACCCTGGGCGTGGGCTGCCAGAAGACAAGAAAGTGTTTAATTACAGACTTCCACGGGCCCGTCGCGTTATTGAAAATGCGTTTGGGATTCTCACAGCTCGGTGGCAAATTTTCCAATCTGCAATTCGGACAAGTGTGAAAACTGCTGTAGCTATTATTCAAGCTGCAGTTTGTTTGCACAATTTTCTTGGGCAAACTAAAAGTGCAGGTTATTGCCCAGCTGGATTTGTAGACAGTGAAAACAGTACTGGGGAAATTAGACCAGGAGAGTGGCGAAGAATCTCAGCACAAAAGTCAATCGGTGCCTTAGGAACTACCAGCAGTTCTCGAGGTTCTCGCTATCTTAGCAGTGCTGTAAAAGTTCGAGAGCAACTGAAGCAATTTGTTTGCAGCAGTTAGGGATCTGTGTCTTGGCAATGGAGTCATGTCAATAGCAGGGGGTCAACTGTTGAATAAGTATTTATGTTTTAGATGTAAGTTGTTCACAGGTTGACACGGCACTTTCAGACTGCTCTCAGCGGAACTTTAACTTGGTAGCCGCGCTTTGTTTACCAAGCTCTCTGCTTTAATTGACCCCTCGGTTAATACTAAACAGATCCACGACGCGACAAAGAAGCTTTGTCAGGTCTTCGATCAAAATGTGTCGTGTGGGACAAGTGCTGAAAGATTTCTATGGACATTAAACATTTTTTGAATAACATAGTAATGCCATCGTTTAAATAGAGCTTGTTGAGCGGTGGCGCTGAGATCGCTTTGAAGTTTAATGCGAACGTGGTGTGAGCCTGACGCCATGGCGGATGCACGTTGTTTGCGCTGTTGCAAGTTACGAAATGAAATTTGCCAAACCCAGAATTTTTCCATGTATTTAAATGATATTTCCCACAACTATTGCTCATACTTATTATCGAATTTTTACTAGATGTACGAATTTCGAAGTTCTAGCGCGACTTAATATTATTTATAAAACCGACTGTGCGCGCCTGTAATGGCCAAGGCTGACCCTGTTGACCAAAACCACGTCCAGTGCTTGGCAAACTTGTGCCGAGTATGTGGTGGAAGGTTAAAGAAATTTAAGGACAAATATCAGTCTAGTTATGTCTGCAAAGATTTTAAGGATTTTCTTGCCAGAACCTCAGAAATTGATGTCGAGAAAGACGACCCAAATATCCATCCTTCGCAGTTCTGCAACTTGTGTTACTTGACACTCAAGCGCGAAGCTATAGCTTGGGTTCAACACTCGGAAAACGACTGCGCGACGTGCCTGATCTTTGAAAATTCGAAAAAGGGAGGAAGACGACCGAAATCCAACAAACGGCCAAAATCTAAGAGATCAAGTCAACCCAGTTCCAAAGAAACGGCCATATCAGAGTTAGTGTGCAAGGCACGCAAACTGGGCGATACTCTCGAAACTGTGCGTGTCACCTCATTCGAAGATAACTTTGAACTTTGCATTCCATTCAATACAAATTGTTTTTGTCCAATCTGCAAAGATATATTAGACAAAGTTCTGGAAACACACTGTCAGCAGTACTTTTGTGCCGAATGTTTCATAAAAAGTGCAAATGCATGCGCTAGTCCCGTAATGTCTTGCCCAGTTTGTAAAGAAGAAATCGTTGCACCAAATATAAAGTGTGCTACTAGATTTATCTTGAACACCATTCGTGATCAGTTTGTGAAGTGCAAAAGCTGCGGAGAGCAGTTTTCTTACGAGAGTTGCGCTTCACACACCTGTCCACTTGAGGCGACACAGCCTGATGCTGCCCATGCCCAGCCCCAGTTCCAACCCCAATGTCAGTGGAAGCTGCCAAGGAAGAGTTGCGACAAGGCAAAATGTCCCCAGAAGTTCGCGAGGTGGTAAACTTGGGAGTAAAAAATCTGATGGCAGAGTCGAGCGATGGAAAGTCGATTGCTGTGAAGAACAAGCATGGAAAGGTGTGGTCAATAATTTGCAGTTTTCTCCCTTTAACTTCACTTTCTCCTCATCGCCTGACCCAAAAAAGCCCAAGAAATTTTAATATAATACAAATCCTGACATATGTGCACTTTTTCCCAGCCTCGTGTATTTCACTATGTTCCCCAAGCACAGAAGCCAAGTGATCAAATCAGTTCCCGCCAGCTATTGAATCGCACGCGAACTTTGCAGAAAGTTGGGTGAAATATTAGTGGCAGCCAGATTGATGTTCATATTGTGGACCACCTGAGACGCAAGAGCAAAACAGAGCGCGAGGGTCTCACAGATCACCCTGGAAATACCTCAAGGAGATTCACTAGCAATGAAAGCAGACCTACGACCATCATGGTTTCGACTGAACCAACTGCGCAGGTAATTTACTTACCGGTGATACAACAACAGAGCCTAACCAATGTCAGTTGGTATAGTTTAAGGTGTATTTTTATTGCATCTTCCTATTCTTTAACTGTAGGTGGTTTAAAAAGTGGGGTATTCACATGGAGAGTGAAAAGAAACAGAGGGCCCAAAAACAGGAACAAGTTGGTGACAATCTTGAAGTTGAGCTGATGCCTATGGAGCATACCAAAAAGGAGGGCAGTATGCAGGTCACCGTGATTAAGCAAACCCCTGTTGTCTACGTGGTTGATCTGCAGAAGAAAATAACTGATTTTGTGGAGCAGAACTCAGAGTAAGAAGTATACATATTTGGGTTGGATTTCCCTTCAATAATAGTATTAAACAATAATAATAATAATAATATTAAATAATAATAATACTAATATTAAATAACAATAATAGCAAATATTATTATTATTATGTCGACAACTATCAGTTTTTACAAGAGGAAGATCAGTTCTAATTTTTTATTTTATTTTCCTATCACTCAGGGCTGGTTTTCTCACAAATCACAATGGGGGGATTCCTGAGGACAAGCTCTGGGTAAAGTTGGGTGGAGACCATGGCCAAAAATCCATGAAGTTCGAGTTTCAGCTGGCCAATCTCCACAATCCAAACTCCAGCAAGAAAACTGTTGTATTTGCACTGTTCGAGGTTGCCAAGGACACACGCAACAACATCAGGACTGTCACCAATCTGTTACAAGGATCAGATAGCAGGCCTTAAACAGACTGAGCTGTTGAGCTGTTGTAAGAAACAAACTAACTAAAAATAAGGCTGGCAAAATTGATTGTGACACAGTTATTGCAATTAAAAAATATTAATACAAATTATAAATACAAATGTCTTACACTCAGAAAAGTACTAATATTTTTTCTTTGTTTAGAAACAAAACTGTGGAATTGTTCCTCTTTGGGGACTACGAATTTCTCTGTAAAGTTATGAGCAAGTGGTATGGTTACAAACATGCATGAACAGCAATTAACTTTTTTTTATAATTTAGTCCATAAAATTTAGAAATAGCTTTGTCTAAAACACATCTTATCTTGCATATTTTGAATTTTATTTTTATTTTCATTTATTTATAGGAAGACAACTTGAAGCAAATTTGCAAAACTGTACCAGGCACGATAGCTGAACACTGTGATGATTCCAGTCTTTTAGAAGAGGCCAAAGCCATCCAACAAAAGTACGAGCCACTTCTCAGCTTATTCGCCAAGTGCCACTTCAAGTTCAACGGCAGCAAACCCATGAAATACACAGAAATCAATGTGCTAGGTACAGCTACGCATTTTATAAATTGATACATAATAACAAAGAAAGTAAATCTTAAAGTATTTTTTTAAACTTGCTAAAATTTCAAATTTGTTGTTGCTAATTCAGTAATTGATTTGAATATTTTACTTTTCTCATACAGACCAGGACATAGACAAGTTCGTCGAGTATTTCCGAGCAAAGTTCCCTGAAGCCACCTTCCCTCCCAAACTTCACATGATGGAGGATCACATCGTTCCCTTTATTAGACGCTGGCAGTTTGCCAATCTCGTGCAGCACTTCAACACCGTGAAACCAGCAACAAAGCGTCTCAAATGCATGCTCGAACAGCACTATGTCGAAGTGCTCCCAAAGAATCGCGAACTTGTTCCAGAAATCGCGCATCGAAATCTGAAAAGGAAAGCAGA
>JAOEHT020168827.1:0-11668 GCA_025448195.2 Parazoanthus atlanticus
TAGTAGTAGTAGTAGTAGTAGTAGTAGTAGTAGTAGTAGTAGTAGTAGTAGTAGTAGTAGTAGTAGTAGTAGTAGAACTGGTATATCAGTATAAGGAAGTAACGGTGGCATGTAGCTAAGAAGCATAGATAGGTTGTAAACTTCGACCATAGATATAACCTATTTCGACTTTTTGTTTGTATTAATCGTTTTGAACGCAAATGAATAAGGGGTTTGGCACTTCAAAAGAGAGCGCAATTGTTCAGTATACAGAGCTCCAGACCTGCTTCGTTCTGTGCTCGTAGCCGACGGTAAACCTGAAATACAAATTAACTAAGGCCTGTTTCAAACGTCGCGCCACTGCCATGCCGAACTAAATTCAAGAATTAAATTTGACGTTAGCATGGCGGTAGCACGACGTTTGAAACCATTCGGTACGGCAACTCCAATTTACTTCGACACGGCAATTAAGTTCGACAAGGTTTGCCGTGCTACGCGGCAGTAGCACGGTGTGGTTTCAAACGTCGTGCCACTGCCGTGCCGAACTCAGTTCATAAATTATGAAAATGAATGTTTTTGATATTTTTGATATTTTGATGCTATTGCGCATGCTTAAGCTGACCTTGTACTAAACAAAAATGGCGGCCAAATGGCGAAGTTCATCGAGTTCGCACACAACGCCTTCTTCTGGTTTTTCTGACGATGAAGACTCCTAGACGCCTAGCATGGAGTGTGAATCAAAAGATGAGGACTCACAAGAAAGTTCTGACTCGGAGATCTACAGCGAACCTGACGATGAAATGCAATATGGCTCGAAGAATCGCAAAAAGAAAAAAAAGACAAGAAAAAGGGACGTGGACTGTTGCACAACGAGCCATCGGCGTCTTGCCTTAAAAATTGCCATAAGTAAAGCAAACTTTTGTTTCTCACTATCCGCCATATTAAATATTATGCATTTGCCGCTGGGCAACAGTTTCGCTTGTTCTTCCATTTTGCATTTGGCGCGACAGATTTATTCATTTAAATTCGACGTTTGAAACCACCGCCGTGCTCTTGCTGCTAGTTCGGCACGGCAGTGGCACGACGTTTGAAACAGGACTAACTCGACTGTGACTATAATATTTATATCTGCTGTATATAGCCAACTGAGTTGCCATCTGCCTTGTAACAACTAAGGAAATGTTGTTATCAAATCAATAAAAACAATTTTCTCCACTGAAGAAGAATAACTGAAAACTTCAATATGCATGATAAAATACACTTTTCAGGCTGACGAATAAGAAGTCATTTTCTGACTTTCTTTTCTGTACCTATCTGAGGAGTGCCACCGAGAAGCACAGCTTGTCATGGTGGTGGAGGAGCAATTTTGGTGATTAATAGAGAGAACTGAACCCAAGGAACACGTTTATGGAACATCCCTGTCGCTAGCATCTTTGGACAACCCCACAATAAATTAGTTTTTTTGATCGATTACACGGGTTTCGCTTGAACATTTTGAATCAATCTATCTTCATTATGAACATATTAAGGAGGCGAAAAACAAAGACGAAAATAGAAAATTTAGGACTTACTTAATTTACACAATAATGTCGCATCATATTATTTTAATCTATGTTCTTTTAAATCTGTTTAAATTATAGTTTTTGTCCTTCTCTAAACTATGATATTTATCCAATATTTTCATAACCTAACACATTTTAATACAACCAATTGTATTACAAAGTAGGCAGTTGTAGATAGTTTTATTTATAGATTGAAACCTCAGTTAGAAGGAATGCTAAATTTTACAAGACGCGTAAATATAATTTATAGTAGTATTTTTAATACTAAATGTTTTTAATACTTGTACGACAAACAAGTCACACTTTTTTGTGAAAATGCGATGCTGTCAAACTTGTCAGGACTAAGATACTTGCCTTTTAATGTACTTTTCGTGTTGTTGTAATTTAATTAATAAAAACACGTTTTTGCAAATCGTTCTGGTTTGAATACTTTTCTACTTAAAAAATATCTTACGTCGGGCTATTCCAAAGATCTGCTTTATAACTGCTCTGCCATTAAGCATATAAACTTTTAGAATAAAACTTTCTTTAATTTTATCCTGCATCTTTTAAGTCAGCTTATATATTTACACAGTGACATACAGATACTGATAGAAAATAGTTATTGGAAGCTCCGTTGGGATCACATATTCATACTTTTTAAAAATATCTTAGAGAAAACAAAATTAGTTTATATCAACGAACGTACGAGCAGTTTCAACTAAAGAACTACCTTTTTCATTTTAAGAACTTTGGGGTCTGAACAAAATATATTTAGTCACAATTTAAGAAAGCGCATCTTTATAGATTTTGTAGCTTGAGTTTGAGACTTTTGTTAGTAACATTCTGCGTATATTTTATGGAAGAGGTACATATAAAACCACTCAATTTGTTTGACTAATTAATCTATCAATTAAGCACATGGGAAGATGCATTTTTCCGCCTTAATGCTTAATTTGAAATTGTATGTTTTATTTTGCAATCTTCAACAAACATGTATGGTATGGAGTTTTTGTTTCTTGTCTGCTATATCCTTTCTTGCCTATGCCGCATATTTTTAAGTTATATTATAGACACAAGAAGGCGTAAGAAATAATTCAATAACCACGGTTTTCGTAAGTCGAAACGTATCTTTAATTTCTCTCCCAAAAATTTGATGCATAACGAGTTGATCGCTGACGATTTTAAAGAGTTCATGCAAAAACTTATACATAAAAGGGTTTTGCAATTAAAATACACTTCATAAGTAGTGTTTCAAATTTTTTAAATATAAATCATCCTTATTACTGAAAATAGATTGTTGGTGTTAAGCTAAGCTGCCACGAAACTACATCCGGGGCCCGAGTTACATATTTTCCATACCGTCACTAGTGAGTATATCGATTTCCATTTTCTGAGGTTTCTCGAAGATTTTCCGAAAAATTTTGTTTTTTACCTACACTATTTAATAATATTACATTGTGTAGTATAATTGGATCTCAGTAATGTATCACATGTGAAAATGCGTTCCCGATTTTCATAGCGGCAGTTTCAGTTATAAACACCTGGCTAAAGACGGTTGCCTTTTCTAGGACAAAAGCGAAGTATTGCTTAAACGTGTTTTTCGTCGTTGTTATTAGCTGCAGTAGTGGATGCTAGTTTTTCAGTCTGTTTTGGATCTTCAGAATATTCGAAACTGTACCATGGTCTATTTACCGATTGCATGAATAGAATTAATCAAAGAGAAATGTGGGCAATATAGTGTCCTGGTGGTGATACTAATTATCGACCATACTAAAGCGCAATTCAAAGGTCGCCGATACTGTGAACAGTTAATTATTTACACCAAATAACTAAAAAGCGCTAACAAGTATGATGGTTGCAATACTATACAGCGAGTCAGTTTACTCTTTCACTGTTGCAGGGATTTACTGTATCGCTCTTTTTGCGCATTGACATATTAATTTCGGTCATATTTGTCTGTTCTATTCTCTCAGATTGAATACATAATATTTAAAATGAAGTGCTTGAATAACAGTGCGCCTATAAAAATATTTCTAACACAAACAGCACCGTGTATTTAGCGTCCCATTGCTTCTTTTGAGCAGCCTACTTAAAATAAGAACCAGTTCTTAATAATTTTCTGCCATCAGATGTCATAATTTCTTAGATATCGCTCTCGCAAGAAAAAACCATAACCTCTGCGTGTGGGATTGGAAGATACACATCATAACATGTTAATCTTTAATTGTCTTGATACAAAAAAACCTATTTCTAATAAAATATACTACGCCCTGTATAGTTTTCGAAAAAAATGTACAAAAAGCTCAAGATGGATCAAAGGGGGAAAGGTTGAGATAGTTGATTCATCTTTTCCGATCACCTTTATCTGTACATGTTTGTGTAAGTTTTTAAAGGCTTTTGATCTCTGACAGAGTTCTGCTTGCTATTCTTAGCTGGGCAAAGCTTCGTAATGTATTTTGCTGCATGCAAGAGAGCACTGTTATGAACGACTAACTTTGTTATAAAGAATGTCAAGCAAAACACGCCCACATTGACAAAAAATTAATTAGTGAGAAAATGCAGTTTAGTATTGAAAAAATAACCATGAAAAGACTTCTTAAATTAAGTTCCGTTTTGTACGTGGAGACGCAAACCTAGGTTAGTTTCTCAAGCTGTTTGTTATACCGTATATGGAAGTTATCCATATTTGCTGATATAAGGAGACAAACTTTGCCCTGCAGGGTACAAAGTTTTGAAATACTTATTTTGGACTTTAAATAGTTCTTAGTAAGACTCTTCGCAGTTTCGATTCGTGATATTGCATCAACTTTGGAAAACTTGAGTTGTAATGGCATCATGTAGTTCAATTTTAGTTTGTTATTGTCATGAATGGTTTGAGTGGGCGCCCCCATTCACCTGCATTTGTTTTATAAAGACAAGCAGTTGCGTTCCCCAATCAACGCTGGTCGGCAGCAAGTTGCTAAAATGATGGGGGAAAAATATTTTCTGTCCCGGTGTTTTGCCACAGTAGTGATGGTTTCACTGATTTCAGGTAAGTATTGGTTTTCTGATATTTTACAGAGCCTAATTTTAGCGTTCGTATAACCAGTTAGTGAAAAGGGTTTCCAACATTTTTCAGGCAACCAACTGACCTGCATGTTTATTGGTAGATAGGTAGGCCATACGTATAGAACCAACAAAGTGTTAAGATTAGACTACGAGTTGTCCCTACTTTTCCTCTGGAATTCGTCAAGCGAAAAAAAATCGCGCAAGATATTTTTCAATTAATATACGGGTCGTACCATAACTGAAGGCGTTTTTATGTGAATACGTTTCTGTATTGAACTGGTATAGGGTTCCATGGTTAAAACATGGAAAGCCGCTTCATCAACTACTGTTCCTAAAGTAAAACAAATTGCTGGTATTGAGATTTTTATGAAAATATTTTCAACTTAATCTACGGATCCAGAACATCAACTCTTTAACAAAATTATCCTGAGGAGCACGGTAACCCAAGACCTCAATACACTACATCTTTATTAATTCCTTCCAAAGGGGTTTTTCAGAATAAATTTACAAAAGGTTACGAACTATGGTGTAGATAATGTACTATGGTGTAGATGATGAACTATGGTGTAGATAATCAGTACCCTCAACTGAAGTTATCAGCCATCCTAGTAACCGTTGTCTTGTCTAACATTTTAAAAGGCTCCAAAATATAATCAGATTCATGAAATATAATTTTGGATTTATCATTTAGGTTTAAAAGCCATTCTTCTGACGAGTCCAAGGTCTCGCACAATAGTTGCTGAGGGGGACGCTGCAGAGATAACATGGAACATTAAAACCCAAGATGATGTACAACAACTGAGTAGCAACTACGCCATTGGTGTTAACTATTCACAACAGACTCTGTGGCAAACCCTTGTTGGCCAGAAACTTATATTGCCGTTAACAGGAATTAACGGAAAGCTTAACATATCCCTGGAAGATTCAGGTATAGCTACAGTGGGAAAAAGGACTCAACTTCGTTTGACCATCAGATTGAACGACGCAAAAATAACTGATGGAGGGAACTACATTGTTTCATTGGAGACAGCCACGGGGCAAAATGTGAAAAGCTTAGCTCTTCAGCTAGTAGGTAAGAGTTCTTGAAGTAGAAGTTTCCAAAAATACCTCGACAAGCACGGGAGCAGCCGCGTTAAGTTTGAAGTTGGTTTTTTCTGTTCTTTGTTTCACAATGAAAATTAAACTTAGGTTCTCGGTCTTTTTACTGATAGTTGTCAACTGAGGAAATTATCGACGTTATTCCTTTAGTTTCGTGCCTGGTAACCTGATGATATCAATCAAGTCAATATTTTGAAAAGAAAACTAATTTTGGGAAGCGAAGTAAGTTACTTAAAATTTTAACATGTTGGGCAATTGCAATACCCAAAACATATTTTACATAAGTCCTTTAAATACATCTGATAACTGATAAAGAGTTTTCAGTCCTATGTCCCAGTTAAAGTTGTATATTGAATTATTTCAAGCCAGTTTCAAATGTCAATTTTGTTTTTTCTTCGTGTTTTTTATTAGTTGTTAGAATGCCAAAAATGTCGATCCAGCAAGCCAGAATGATTAGAGGAAAAGGCTGTCTTGCAGTTCTCAAGTGGAGTCTCCTTGTTGAAGGTGGTTTCAAGTTCTTGCTGCAAGTAAATGAGGAGTTCATGTTTTCTCTTGTAAAGGAGAGTAGCACTGGTAGGAAAACGGTCCTTTTTCAAAAGACTTCTTCTCAACTACTGCGTCTACCATCAGTTTCCAATACGGCCTTGCCACAAGCATACAAGACGAGACTACGACTGACATATCTCATTGGGGTGAAGAAAACGGCTCAAAAGTTATTATTTGGGGAGGATATAACACTTAGAATACGAAATACCACAGAAAAGGACACTGGCCTCTATTCTCTTCACGCACAACTACCGTCAGGAGCTCATACACTGACGAAGAAAATCAAACTTGAAAGTGAGTACATAGAATTTCTACTGGCGTTATACATAATAATAGATTATATATAGACCCTTCTCACGCATTTGAAAACCTGATGTTAGCACTCTGTAAACGCCAGAAATGGAAAGACCCAGGTCAAAGTTTGTAAGTACCGAAATTTGAGGATTAAGCCCTGAAAACTGTGGCACTTGCAAAGTTTTTTGAAAACGGAAAATTTGATAGAGAAGGTGTGGGTATTTTGAGTTGGACGGGCTTTGTTGCCCTTCCAGCCTCGATCCATGCAAATTCTCGTACATTCTTTTTTGCGGTATTTGTTGTTTTCAAGAAAACCTCGCCAGCGTCACAGTTTTCAATATAAGTCCCTAAATTTTCGGTATTTATTAAATTTGACCTGTTCTTTCCATTTCTGGTATTTACAGAGTGCTAACATCAGATTTTCAATTAAAGCGTGCGAAGTGTCTATACCACTAAACTGTGTAACATTTTGTGAGAGCCTGTCAGAACCATTATAACAAATAATTTAATTCATTAATACGGTATTAAAACAAACATATTTACTAAAATTGATTACGGCCGGGAAAAGTATATTAAGGCGAGTCTCAAAATATCTCTTGTCATACTTTTAAAAGTACAAACACATACACACATGTACCATGCACGTACACATGCATGCATGACTTTCAAAAGAAGTTATTTTCCTCGGACCGACACAACACCTTTTTTGTGGCATGTTTTAAGTGATATTTTTCACTCAACAGTTCTCGACTGTTGGAAAACATCCTGCTACCGATTCTATCCCAGTCCGTCTGGCGACTGGCTTCAGAACAGAATGCAGTGTCAACAGAGGGGTGGAGACCTTGTGCGCATGGAAACAGCGGACGAATGGAGGTTCATCCGGGATGTTCTACAGGGAAAGCCAGGAAGTCAAACAGGATGGCATATTGGCCTTATGAAATCAACAGCGACTGCGCATGCTCAGGCATGGGGTTGGGTTGGCTCAAACGTGGCAGTGGCCATTAGCGACAACAGATGGTATCGTGGTCAAGGTTTGGTTGAGCCGAATGGAGACGGAACGTGCGCAGATATACGCAGTGCTTATCAAGGAGCAGTCGGAAAATTTTACGATTCGTCTTGCTCTGACCACAAAGGCTACATATGTGAAATTCCTAAGTAATATTTAACCTGCTACCTAGACTAGGGCTTAACTTTATTTAAATACAATTTATTTGAGTCTAGTTGATACTGTAGTTTAATATGTAGAGTCAAAACAGAACTCAAACAATTTTGTTCTACCGTACATCTGTGTTATTAAATTTTACGAATGGTTTTCTCATTTACTATGACGTATTATTTGCCAGGTTTTTAGTTGGATGGCGTTACAACAGCTCTTTGTCTTATCAACTATTGTACTCCATTGACTATTCCGTTTCCATGAGTATTACCCTATAGGGCGTCCAAAAAACCTGTCTTAGCGTTCGACAGCATTATAGACAAAAATTACTTCGGCGACCCCCATTTTTTTTTATTGCTTTTAGGTTGTTTGCACAGCATGGCCGGAACATTTGAGGAACATTTTAAAAAATTTAAACCGTCAGAGTTTTATGTCACCTTAATTTTCTGAAATTTTCTAAAATTTTCTGAAATTATTCCTAGTTGTGCCAACACGTTATCAATAAATATTGGGTAATTTTGCAGAGAAGTGAGTTCAGTTACTCTGTTGAATGCTAAAAGCAGGATGTCTTTGAGGTCCTGTCAAGCTGGGATGGCAATAATAATAGCAATAAGAGTGCAAGAGTTGATGAGCTGAAAAGTTATTGTAATAACAGAAACTGGCAGCAATCTGCCATGACATAAGAGCATAAAGTTTGGTGGCGTAGAAAAACGAAAAATAGCTGGGAGCCACCGTGAAGCTAAGGTTTATAAAAAAGAAACGTGTTCTTTTTCAACTCGTTTCAAATGCACAATTCCGTCAGCGCAACCGATTACCGTGTTTAACTCAATAGCAACAGTGTACAGAGGTTGGTTCTTTGTACATGAAGGTTATTTGCAGATTTTAACATTTCGCGAAATACAACGTAATCAAGCCCTGTATCACAGTGTAACAAAGTTCAGAAATGTGTCGGGAATATTAAATAAATGGATGCATTGTGTATTCTTGTATTCACAACTGTTATTTCACAACCTACAATATGTAACTGAGACTTACTTCTGTTACTACTTGTGACTACCAATTTAGCTTGTTTGCTAGTCGGGACCTTGTGGGAGTGGTCCAGTCTGTATGTGTTTGAAATACAGATAGTATCATTCTAGTTTATAGTTTCTGGCAGTTTCAGAAAAAACTCCTCGATATTAACAGATGTCACAAAAGAGCTACAAGAGACCTGTTACATAGATTCGAAAATATTAACCGGGGACATTTGTGTTGGCTATAAATTGTCCACACTGGTGTGGTTGGGCATACGTAATAGAGCGAAATGGTTATGAAACTCGGCCAGTTTCTTTATTATAGGTTTTTGTTCTCTATCTCTATTGTCCGTTGGTCTTGACGGTGCACAAAACACAAAAGGTATTGAAATGCATATGTACAACTAACCAGTAAGAATATCTGGGCTCACACATTGAACAAAGCAGTGCGCATTATCACGGTTCGTTCAACCTAAGACAAAGCAGCTTTGTACACTCCTTTTGAAGTTTGTTGAGCTTCACAACCAGTTAGTTCTATCAACTATGGTTTAGTTAGTCAGTTTTCCTTAGGGTGTTTCTTTATTATTCTTTTTGTGGTTTTTGACCAGCTTCTTTTTTCACATTGTATATTGTGACAAGGATTGAGAAATTTTTGAATGCGCTCTTTAAGAAAAAGAGTATTATCATTATTCTTCTCCTGATTTTGTAAATGGGAGCTTCCCACAACAATGAAGAAGAAACTTTGAAACGATATTTCCCAACTGATTTTAGTAGTATTGCCCACTTCGGGGTGGAAGTGGAATATTTGGAACCAAAACAATCATGTTCCAGGCGGAATATCTGCCGAATTTCGATATTCCGAGGGAAGTATTCATATTCCGAAGGCAAATATTCATATACCAAGTCAACAATAACACCAAGAACTTTATTTTCTGTATTTATTATTCCCGTCGAAAAACCTCGATGTTCATATTTTTTTGCAAAACTTAACCGACATTCATATTCCTCGGCAAAAATTCCAATATTCCACTCCCACCCCGAGCCTACTGATTCGTTTAAGAAAAAGGAAAGAAATGTTAAACACCGTACGAATTACCGTTTATACGTCCGGTTACCACTGCACTAACCTTGATGGAAGACACAGAAACTGAGAGTTCTTGTGATAACTGGAAATACATGGCACTAGTTGGGTAGCAGGTTACATTAAAGGTTTTGATCAGTTCAGATTTCTGTTTTTTTGTGAAACTGGTTCTTTTTCCCGCTTGTTTCCTTGGCTGCTCTTGAGACATTGGTTCTACGAGATAGACGGGGCGGTAGTCAGCTTCTGATTTAGAAACAATACAAACGTAATATGCCATCTGAGTTCGTGACTTAACTTGGAGTAAGTCTAGTTACAATATGCTAAGTTATGTTCTATACCCAAGTTCGGATTTAGAGTGAAAATACTTTTACGCCAATCATCTACAAAAAAAAAATATTGTTGACAACGGCTTCTATATAACAAGAAGATCCGACTTGATAAATACTTTTGTGTGAATTCTGAGGGCTAGGAAATTCCCGGGGGGAGGGGGTTTGAGGGCTAGAAAATTCTTGGGGGGATGGGTTGGCGTGGTGTCAAAATCCCAAAATTCCAGGGGGATCTGAACTAAACAGAATGATATCGTGCATGTATACTGCTTCAAGGATCGAACTGTTTATGCCCTGAACGCAACGGGTGCAGTCGCTCGCGAGATTATTCGTCCGGCAAAAGCAGACAATGGAGACATTTCTTTTTAAATTTGTTCCGGTTTTAGGCTTTAAAATAGTTCGTAATTATTTCTTCTATTTGTATCATTTTTGGTGATACGTTCCTAATTTATTGTTGACGAGCTTGTAAAATAGAAATTCAGAGGTCAATCTATAAAGACCGTTTCAATTAAAAGGTTTAGAATTATGAAACTGTGCTGTATCTCTGTGCTCATTTTAAAGGCTAAAACCGGAAATTTAAAAAGAAACGTTTCCATTGTCTTCTCTTGCAAACTGTTGTTGAGACATTGCGAACAAAAGATTTCAGCGGAGATAAATTTAGTCTGTTTTCTCGAAACAGTTTTCTGTGCGATGTAGGGCAATACAAAAGGTCACAGCTCAGTAACTTGGTCAAGTTTTGGTCTATCGCCATAAAATTTAGCAAACTACAATGGATTATAGGGTTATGTCTGAAACCATACAAGGAATCTAGAATCTTCTTTTATATTAGTTTCGTTCTTATGGCTTTTTATTCTTCACTCCCGCGCTTCAAATCTCATAACTTTTTATAATGACCTCTAATAATTGAATGACGAAGAAACAAAAATTATACCTGACGCTGTTTAAGACAACAAGCCGTGCTGAATTAAGCAAGACAATAATAAATATAACTAACGATATGAAATGAAATCAGTTGAAAGATTTGAGACCTCTTGAAGGAAAAGTGTTGGGTTGGAAACAACTCTCTTATTTCACAGCTTTAACAAAACTTTCTAACTATTCTAAGCATCTCATTTTAGATACTTATCCGAATAACATTAACCCGATAATATTACAATTTTATAACACATCTTCATTTCGTACTATTATTTACAGTTTTTCTAAAATAAAAATACATGAAACACAATTAACAGAAATAATAGTACTTAGGTAACTGAAATGGCCAGAGGCTAGACAAGCGGGTTAGCCAATTGTTATTTACATTATTTTAGAAAAGGTCAAGGGAATAAAATTAATGCATATACACTGTAAGTAAATGTCATATCTTTTCATATCTTCATCGATTGATGGCAACACTTTTGCACCAGTTATTCTGAGAGAAAAAGAGAAAAATAATATTTGATACAAGTCTGGTATTATAATTGTGTGTGTGGCTATAAACTTTAACCAAATTTAAATAAAAAAATGCTTGATAGATAGATAGATAGATAGATAGATAGATAGATAGATAGATAGATAGATAGATAGATAGATAGATAGATAGA
>JAOEHT020168887.1:0-11664 GCA_025448195.2 Parazoanthus atlanticus
TCATGGCCGCCATGTTGGTGCCCTTTTACAATGGAGTTGTAATTAGTTTCTTTTGTTTGGTACACCAACATGGCCGCTCTGTTATTTGTCTTTTATGTCTCTTGGGATTGAGTGAAAACGCTCAAAAGGAGAAACATATATCCAGTGACTACAGATCTCACTATATATTCTTACCCAGTACTACTGTGTATCTACTGGGTGAGGGGTCGCTCTTGACACAGTGGGCAGCGGTTAACACCCAGTCACGTCTGATCAGCGCAGCCCCACAGCGATGTCTTCTGTTGACACGAATGGAAACTTGCCACGGCCAGGAATGGGGAACTGCATCGTCACCGTTAATAATACGCATGCTCGCTGGCCGCTGACCACAACCTAGGAAACACCAACATTGTATTAAAACTGTTCCAAAAATATATGCACTGCATACCTTAAATTTCGGGCACAAACTTTACGATTCTTGGGCTTTGCTAATTAATCTGAAATGTGTACGTAAAAAGAGACATCCCAACCTTTTTGTGGCACAATGAGCTACCGGCAGAAAGTATAGAGATGGTGAGCACTGTTCTAGCTGTATATATGCTCGATTAGAAAGAAAAACACTGATCCACCAAGTCGTTATTTCTGCAGTGAATGCTGCATTTGGCGGGTGTAAATTTGGGCATGCATGGGTGCAAAAAAAGGACACGCGAAAATTAGTTTGGAATGATGCGTAATTTATTCACGCCGTAAATTTAGATGTGCCTGACCTTTTATTGCGCAGATGAACGGGATTCAAGCTTGAAACGGGAAAAAATCAAGGTATAGGTATAAAACTAAGATCGGGACCAGACGCCTTTCGGCAGAACATAAACTTATTTAAAAGTTCCGTGCCGCAAAACGGTTGACATCTTTTAGATAGAGCCGTGTTCGGACTTTAGAAATTATTAACTATTTTTTCACACAATGCCAGGAATTGATGGTTGCCGTTCTGATATGTTTGAGCGTGCAATTGTGCCTCCAGTAACTTGTAATATTTTCATTTCATATCACCTGTTATTCTAATAGGTCAGTGGAGATTTATTTATAGTTTAAAATTTCCCAGGCAGTCATATTTTCTACAACTACAAATCTTTGTTAAACCTTTCCAAAAACATTTTCGTAGATCTGAGTCTGAACCAAGGGTTGTCAGTTTGCTTTTACAACTTACCCCGCGCAATCCCAACCAGACTCACAACCACTGCAAGATATAATAGAGACATGTCACGTGATAGAGATGTGCAACAGTATACAGTTCCAACTGATGAACTGAATGCTCTTCTAACTTTGTAGCATATTATGTTATGTTATAAGTTTTGTGGAAAAAGCAGCTGTGTGTACAAAGCAACTCAGCTGGACTCGAACGTGGCAGAACTTTTCAGACATTTGAAGAGTATTGCATTTGTTGTCAAATAGATCATTTGAATGGTTCTATTTGTATGTGAAAGCAATAACTTAGCCTGATTCAGATTTGTTTTACAAGCATCGACTTCTGTCTGGAACTCGAGTAGGTTGTTTCAGGTGCTTTTGTGTTAGATGAGATCCCAACACACATTAGAACGGGAAAGTTTTTTAATATCAATGGTTGAGCAATATCTGCTTCACGACAGCAAATAGAACGGGAATAATTTACAGAAATTGTTTAAAAACCGTCGTTAACTAATAATGTGATATTGTAGTATTGAAATTCTCCTTTCGGAGTAAAAAGGGGTAATTTCTAAATCTAGAAAAGCGCTGCCGTTCGATTCAGTTTATAAACTCATATCAGCACGGTTGTGAGATGAATTTTAAAGACGTTTTAATACACCAATTTCATACCTTGCCCCAGTGACCATAAACAACAACTTCAAGTCGAGGCCAAGTTCCAAATTTTCATACATTTTGCTGTATTTCTGCTTTTCTGGCCTCGACTCAAAGTTTTCTGTTCATGGCCACTGGGGCGTATTACGAAGGTGGTCTATGCACAATCTAATTTACTTTTCTGAATCGATAAACAACATTTCTTTTGTCGCGTCATAGTTTGGATTTTATGTTGAATTATTTTTGTTGAAAACAGCTGTGTTATAGTTTTTGAACATTTATAAATATACCAGTTTGTCGAATAAGATTATCGTGATCCTGTGTCAACACAATATCAAATTTATCTAGTTTCTCATACAAATTTAATATGATAATTCCGAAGAAACTTTTTTGTTCGAGAAGAATCGGTTTGTAAGTTTTTATTATGATTCTTGCATTCACAACAACCAACTGCGGTACCGGAGTTTTATGGCGTCACATGATGAAGAATAATAAGACAAACAAAATCATTCCTGTTTCAACTTAGGAAATTTATCCGAATTAGTTTCGTTTCGAATTTACTTTGCTTATTAGACCACGATATAATTTCAATCGAAAAAATGATTTTACTGTGTTTTGTAATCATCAAAATATGGCCTGTGTACATGCAGTTTTGTTTTTGCCCAACTTCAATCGGTAACACGTAAAATCATCGAAAGTTTTAGAAAACAACATTAAAACTTAATTCAAATGTTTTTCAGTGAAACAGAGCAATTCTTTGTCTGGCCATCTCCTGCTCTCGTCAAATGTCGATTTTTAATTAATAATAAGTTTAAATTTGCGACCGCGATTCCAACCGCTGGTTGCAGTCTCGACGGACGTTATAGCGCGGCATACACAAAGTGTAAAGAAGAAGTTCAAAATGGCGGAAGAAGATGAAGAGAAGGGAGAGAGAGAAGTATTTCCTCTTTCAGGGCTCCTGATCGCTTCTCACGAACCGTTAAGGTAATACCAATTATATCAATTTTACTGTTGCAGTGAGTTTCATAAAAATCAAGATATTTTACAAGTTCTGAGAGCTCTGAATTCAGTACATTTTCCACATTACTCATCACAGAAATGTTGACCGCCAACCCTGTCCAAAGTGTAAAGCATCGAGAAAATATTACTGCTACACATGTCACAATGTGGTTGGTTTGGATCGGTCAGTCATTCCAACTGTAAGTCTGCCAGTGCCTGTTCACATGTAAGTTCGAACATAAGGCCAAATAAAAAAAATTCCCGGTTTCTCATCAGCGCCCGCATTGCAAAAAGGCCACCGCATCAATTTTTTTTTTTACAAAAATACAAAAAACTAAGAGAAAATTTCAATTTTCAGACTTTAATACCAACACCTTTATCCTGCATTTCGTCGAAGTCAAGGTAATTGTCAACTGTTTCGATGTTTTGACTGTATTAACTGTCCTTAAGAAGGTAGTTGTCAACTGTTTCGATGTTTTGATTGTATTAACTGTCCGTAAAAAAAACTGCATGCCTCATTTACTTTTCAGAAAATTTCTGATGAGAAACTGGGAATTTTTTTTATTTGGCCTAAGGTAGTCGATATTTTTAAATAGCACCCTCTTAACATCGGTTGTTTCAGTTGCTATGAGTATGACCCCTGCCGGATATTTGAACTTTTGGATTCTTGGTAACAACATGTGATCAAAGTCTCTGCCCATCGGAACAAGGCAAAATAAGTTTCAGAGTCGGTTTCTCGCTTATTTAGTACTGCCACTCTTCTCAATTGAGTTTAACAAAATTTGAACTGAACACCTTAAAATTTATCAAGAAATTGAACAAAAATGCATTACATACATGTTTATACAGTTCAGTTTTGTGTACAAAAAATAGTAAAATAATTTAAAACTTTGGTCAACAACTGCAGTCACAGAAAGGCTGGTAATCTTTCAGAAGTAAGATCAGATTTTATATTGTTTCCACTAAACTACCACAGTGTTAAAATAATGCTGAGACATAAATTAAAGAACTGAACAAGTCAAAGCTGAATGAAAACTTTAATAACTGCAGTCATGCAGATTGTATCATCAAATACATGTATTCGATAATTTGTAGTTTGGGGAAAGATTGGATGATTAACATGGTTTTTCCTAAAATTATTGTCACTGTTTTTTGAATAACACAAAAGTTACTCAAAAAACTTAGTAGCCTCATGGGGCCACAATTTTCAAAACGTACTTGCCCATACTGGCCCAGAAGGAACAAAAACTGCCTTTGGGAAATTTGACTAGTGGTATTGTCGAACCCCTGTTGTTTTATTCCAGTTTGTGTAAGTTACACCAAGTACCTGTGCATGGATTGAAGCTGCCTTTTTTTGTTTGTGTTGTGTTTTGTAGTTGTTCAAGTACAGTATACATGTATTAATTTTAGAACTATTTTTAACTTTTTGCTAGGCAACAGGCTCTGAAATTGGGAACAGGGGATGTTATAACCTTCCATTGATATGGAATAAATTGATCAAGTTACAGATCATGTATCCTTGTCTTACACAACTCCATCACTCTGATTATGGCAGTGCGAGCCCAAAAGCTCAGTTAAACAAAGTTTGTGCACGTAGTGAATAAACTGATAATTTCACTGTATGGTATTATTTTCCTACACAATTAATTTATTGTTAATGGTTTTTTTTCATTTCAGAATCAAACATCAACAGGAATTAGTTGGAAAAAGTACTGCAACTCATGCTTGTATTCTGGCACCTGAACATGTGACACAGTATGACTTTCCAGTAAGTTGTTACACTAAATAATTTTGGTACAATGTAACCAATTGCCAGTGCTATTAGGCTTTAAGATTCAGTGCTTAACTGCATGTTTAAAGACCATGCAGGTCACAGATCACAGGTCACTGGTCACAGGTGACAGGTTATTGGTCACAGATGCATCCATAAATGGCAAAAGGTGTTTAAAGGTGTCTATAGGTGTCTTGATGTGCCAAAAGGTGTCAAGAGATGTTTAGGGTTGTCTGGAAGTGCCAAGCGGTATTGAGGGGTGTCTAAAGATGTCCAATACTGTCTAGAGGTGTCTGGATGTGCCTACACACAGAGGCACTAGGAGGTGTCTTGAGGCATCTAGAGGTGTCTAAAGGTGTCTAATGGTGTTTTTAATCAAAAGGTGTAAAGAAGTTTATAGATAGGTCTGGTGGGAGGTGTCTAAACACGGAGATATCCAAAGCTGTCTAAAGGTATACTGGGGTGTCCAGAGTATTAGATGTCTAGTGTCTTGGCACAGATGTGTCTAAAGGTGTCCCGAGAAGGCTAGAGGTGTCTAAATGTGCTTAAACACACTTGTCACATCTGGATACCTCTAGACTTATGGACACCTCTAGATGTATCCAGACATATCTAGATACTAATTGTTTAATTACAGAGACCTTTAAAGAAATATGAAATAGAGTGTGAAGTTGAAGAACTTTGACCTCCAGACACCCCTAGACACCTTTAATAGACACACCTACATGTACACCTCAGGACACCTCTAGGTACTTCTAAACACTTCTGGACACTTTTTGACCCTTCAAGAGACCTCCAGAAATCTCTAGACACATCCGGTCATGTCTAGGCAGTCTTGGGCACCTCTAGTCACTTCTAGACACCTCTAATTGAACTTGTAGACACTTGTATACATACCTAGACACTTGTGGACACCTCTGATCACACATAGACAGCTTTAGACACCCATAGACACTTGGAGCTTCAGGACACTTCTAAACACCTCCAAACATCTCTCATCAGGATATGTCTTGGTGTTTCTGTGTCTAGACGTGTCTAGACATATCTAAACAGTTGTGGATACCTCTGGTTACCTGTACACCTTTAGACACCCCTAGACGCCTCTTTGCTTTTCTGGACACCTCCCAACACCTCTTGACACTTATCAACAAACTTGTGACCTCGGTGACCTGTGACCTGTACTGTTCTTTAAACCTGCAGAATCCTTAAAACCATTAGACAGTATAAATCAGTAATCATACATGTGTGTGCAGAAATCATGCTGTAATGTACTGTAAATCTCTTTGCAAAAGAGCACAAGAGTTGATAAGAGTTGAAACTCTTGCTCAGACTTGTTTAATTGACTGTACCGAAAAAGATGGTGGCTGTACATTTTACCACAATACACAGCCAGTAGGCATAGAGAAAGCCATACACTTTTGCAATATTCGTCCCTGTACAGTAACAGTGTTGTGTTTTCTTGGTTTGAAGTTTTTATAACTTTTCTGTGCATTTTTCTGAACATTTTTAGGATTTTCGTGTGCTAAGAATTATGGATAAATGTACCAGTCGCCATCTTTTTTGGTACGGTCAACTTGACCACCAACTTATGGCCTATGCACTCTATCTCATCAACTCTTGTGGGTTCTCATCCACTTTGTACACACAATCATGTACTTCGAGCTGTTGCATCCTTGTTTGACTGTGCGTGTTTGAGAGTTGTAAAACTCTCAACTTGAACTTGCATCAACTCTCCTACTCATTTAGCCGGATTAAAACCTTTTACATGTTAAATACCAAGTGAACTGAAGTTTTTGTCCAGTGGGGTGGGGGGGGGGGGGGGGGTTATCATGTGATTGCTGTTTTTTGTAGGCTTTGAGTCACACTGAATTTAAGAAAAAAACAATGTACTACAATATATCAGTTTTTCAAATCACTTTAATAAGTTAAAACGAAATTAAGAAAATACATCTGGGCCACTTAAAATACATGTTCATGCTGAAGCACTTTTGTTTTGTTGCAATCTTTGACAGCATTTTCCAGAAGTCCAAGATAAGAAAAGCACAATCCTGGTTTTCCCCTCAGAGGTACGTTAATTCCATGACTGAGATTCGTGTTTAGGATTTTATCTATGAACTAGCAATTAAGTAGTTAGTATTGTATTTAATATATAGTATCTTACTGTACTTTCTATACATGTATGTTGAATCAAGGGCCACTAATTTATTAGTGTTATCACTTTTGCATATCACACTTATTAAATAAAGGTGACCACTACTACTACATTGTAGTACACTGTACTACTAAAACAATAGGATATCGTCCAGATACGCAATCGGGATTTATACAAAAGAATATATGAAATAAACATTCGGTAGAAAGTACTAAGCAGTTCCTTGTTTCAAACTCATTGAAATTTTGCTTTGGGCATAGGAATAATTCTTCTGTTTAAGTGTTGTCCCAAATCCCGTCCTGATTCTAAAAACCCGAATCCCAATAGTATCGGGAAGTGGTATGTTCCCGGAAGGCGATACTGTATCTTGGCCATGTGAATGGAAATGACAGTTACAGTTATGTAATATAGCTACTCATAGCCCTCATGGGTGAACTCTGTCAAATTTTCAAGTGTCCAATATGGGGGACATCAGCAAGTCAGGTCATATGACCTAAATGGCAGGAAACTACTGCACATTACTTGAAAACTAGATATTGATCCATTGAGGAAAGTGTTTGTGTTCCTGAGGCCTGATAGTAACTTGAGTTCTAGCTTACTTGTTGTGTGTGTATTATTAAGAGGGACTTTTGCTTTCTTAATATGATTTGATGCATTCTCAGTTTTTTCTAATCGGGGTATTTGTTGTTTGCTGTTTTAGAATGCCATTAGTCTTCGACAACTTGGAATACAATGCAGAGAAAACAAGCGCCATGTCGACAGTGTAATATTTATTGATAGCACATGGCAGCAGTCAAATAAAATCATTAATGTGAGTTTTTACAAGCTTTTGTTCGAACATTAATAGGACGTTTGCATGATGGCGTCAATTTACTACAACTACCAGAATGCTTTACGAATTTGCTTTCTCATTCAAATTTTTATTCCCTCATGAGGATAGTAGAACAATTAGTACCAGTTATCTTACAAAAGAAAGTGAGCAAAGCATTCTGGTAGTTGTAGTATTTGACGCCATCTTTAAAATGTCCTATTGCGAGGCTTGCAAATCCAAAGACATAGGCCGGTTATTTAAACGAAGTTTAAAAGGTGCTTAACAAAACCGCGGTCTAACTCAATTTCAATCTGGCGAACCCTAATATTTAAACGCTATTTACTGTAAACAATGTCTAGAAGGCGTATAGCACAGACTAGAAAAACATTTATCTCCTTAAAATAACCAACTTATAAACAGATATGGAGGTCCTTAATTTTCTTAAACCGCGGTCTAAGTTAGACTTCGTTTAAATAACAGGCCCAATAAATGTACAAATTCCCAAGGAAAACTCGTTGGTTCAGAAGTCTTCCCACTTTCACAAATTTACATGAAAATCAGACGAAAGCTCACAAGTTCTCATTTGGTTTTGGTATAACCTGCATTTACGAAAGCCAGGAGTGAGTTCAGTTCTGATAAAGGCCTGACACGCCGAACGTCAAGATTTTACCAAGAATTTAACAAACTGCCCTTGAATATTGTAGCAGTTACTAGTTATTTACAAGTCTACTGTAGCTTTTAAGTGACGTTTTCATAAAATTTGCCGAAGTGTTTTCCGGAATATTAGTAAAATATCAAACTTTATTGTGGCCAACAAGATGGACATACCCAGTTGAAACGGGTTGTTTCTAGAACGTTATTGCCACATGACTTTTACCATGGAAATTCAACCAAGGTCTAAACTCGGTATTCGCCTTGCCCCATGAGAGCCTGACAAAACCATTGCGAACAACTCGTCACGTGCACTCCAGACATTTTTTCTTAGAATACGCTCGAACAAATGTGCATAAGTTTAGTTTCTTACCAAGAGCCCGGTAGCGGCCTGGAACAGCTTGCTTCAATTGGTCATTGATGTGAGCTCTAACGTCAATGCCTTTGAGGCTGAGATCAACAAAATGTAATTTTGATGTCCGCTAATGCGCTGTGCTCATGGTTGCACTAATATAGGGTTGCACTAGTATAATAAAATGAAGAGAAAGTGAATGCATGAACTATTAAGCTCTAACTCTGTTCAGCTTCGACCACATTTAAATTAGTTTCCCGGCCCAAGGGTTAATATTCAATGCTCCTCAGTAATACGAGTTTAAAACTCTTCTTCATGTATTTTAAAACTTATATTTAAAGCCGAAAAAATTAAGTTTGGCACCGTACATGTACATGTAAGTTGTTTAAAAACTATAACGCTTTTAATCAAACCTGGATAAGCTAAGATTCATTAATTAAAAGCTTTGATGTTTTCTGCCATCCAACTATTACTGTACAATTCCATTTTGATTACTATTGTTTCATATTTTCTTCGTGCAAAGGATGAAAGATTTGAAGGTATTCAAAGAGTCAAACTTGAAGAAGTCAAAACGCATTTTTGGAGGTAAAGTACGTGTAGACCACTGTAAATACGTGTATTAATAGTGAGTGTAGTGTCGGGTAACAAAAATATAATAATGTTCTGAAGTTTTTACAGCTCTGAAAGTGAAAGATCGTGCCAACAATGAAGATAGTTTTAAAAATTGCCAATTCTTTACATAGAAATTGTATGCAACTGGCCATGAATATTTCGCTTGCGATAAAATAATAGCCAAGGTCTTTTAATATCAGGCCGCGGCCGGAAAAAGTGAAACAGTTTTATCCAAGAATATATATGCTAGTTAAGAACAAAATAACAAAACGAGGTGACCTACAGACAGTTCTAACGATGTTCTAAACAAGGTATATCCATTTTTTTTTCGTTTATGAAAATATTCCTTTTGGGGTTCCTCTGAAAATCCCTTATATATTATGTGATGTGGGCACTCCTGATGCAATATTTATTTCTGTTATTTTGATTAACCGTCCACTATCCACTGTCGTCTACAGGTGTTATTGAGAATGCTGCAACCAAACCACGTGTTGATTCTTAGTTTTGAGGAGACCATACTTGAGCTTGTTACAGATTTTGTGCTGGAGTAGATCTATGAAAGTCTTATGTCTTGCACTCATGATCGCGTACATGTAGCTTTTAGGGAATTTTCATTGTTTTTCATATTCAACAGACCACAACATGGCAAACCAAACACCTGCCTTGCTACAATAGAAGCAATTTATTACTTCTTCAAGGAGTACCACGAGCATATCTTACAAAGGTAATACTGAGATTTTGGAACCTTAGTGAGTAGAGGACCAGTCATTATCTATTTTAAGTAGAGGGTGGAGGAGAAATGTGTTGTTTTTTCACAAGAGCAAATTTGGGACTACCCCTTGAGCAACAAATGTTTTGAGTTGTCACTGCTGACTGTCCGATAGAGAATTGTTCCCTTCACGTATATATATATAAAACCATTTTCTGGAATTCACGTAAAAGCTCTCTCGTTCGGAGTAAAAGGGCAAACGTCAAACACACTTTACTTTCAGTTCCTTCTTGCATGTGATATCTTGCAGAGAGTACGAGGGAGACTACGATAATCTGCTCTACTTCTTTGTGTTCCAATACAACTTGATACAAGAAGAAAAGGCAAAAAGGTAAATACTATGTTAAGCAATTACCCTTAGGTGCAATGTGCTGGCATATGCCATGGCATATGATGGCAGCAACAGTTTCAAATTAAATAAGATCTTAAAATTACATGTTACATTTTTGTCTCTGTTTTTATGGATGAAAATAAACACCGCAGGAATAGGTTCACTGTTTCCCAAATTGATAAAGTCTTTGGTGGACAACAAGTATCAGTTACGATCTTTCTTGCAATACTTCTTTTTGACACATTCACGTAAAAATAATCCCAACGGCTGAATTATGTGACTAAATTAAACTTCTTAAATGGGTACTTGCTCAGTGTAAACGTGCTCAGTGTAATGATTAAAATTAAGAAACACCAGTGTGATTACGCGACGAGAGCTCTAAAGTGTTTGTTGCGTTAACATTTGCACCACTTACTAATACACGATTGCTTATTTATTTGTTTCGACTTGTAAATCGTGTATTGCGTTCTGCAGTTCTTTATGGTATTTTCGTTGCTTGTGTAGCGTTGTCTTACTTTATCTTATGTAAACATGTGCAGTTTCGTTGTGTTGTGTTATGTTGTGTGTAGCGTTGTGTTGTTGTGTTGTTGTGTTTTGTTGTATGTTGTGGTGTTTTGTTGTGTGGTGTCTGCTGTGCTGTGCAGTGCTGTGGGGTGTGGTGTAATGTGGTGTGGTGTGGTGTGGTGTGTGGTGTAGTGTGGTGTAATGTATTGTGGTGTGGTGTGGTGTGGTGGGTGTGTGGTGTAGTGTGGTGTAATGTATTGTGGTGTGTTGTGGTGTGTGTTATGTTATGTTATGTTATGTTGTGTTGTGTGTGTTGTTTTGTGGTGTGGTGTGGTGTGGTGTGGTGTAGTGTGGTGTGTTATGGTTCGTTGCGTGGTGTGGTGTGGTGTGTTGTGGTGTGTGGTGGTTTGTGGTGTGGTGTGGTGTAATGTATGGTGTGGTGTGGTGTGTTGTGGTTCGTTGCGTGGTTTGGTGTGGTGTGGTGTGTTGTGGTGTGTGGTGGGTTGTGGTGTGGTGTGGTGTAATGTATGGTGTAGTGTGGTGTGTTATGGTTCGTTGCGTGGTTTGGTGTGGTGTTTTGTGTTGTGTTTTGTGTTGTGGTGTGTGGTGGTTTGTGGTGTGGTGTGGTGTAATGTATGGTGTGGTGTGGTGTGTTGTGTTGTGGTGTGGTGTGTGGTGGTTTGTGGTGTGGTGTGGTGTGGTGTGGTGTAATGTATGGTGTGGTGTGTTGTGGTTCGTTGCGTGGTTTAGTGTGGTGGTGTAGTGTAGTATAGCGTGGTCTGGCGTAGCGTGGTGTGGTATGGTGTGGTGTAGTGTGGTTTGGTGTGGTGTGGTGTGGTGTGGTGTGGTGTGGTGTGGTGTGGTGTGGTGTGGTGTGGTGTGGTGTGGTGTGGTGTG
>JAOEHT020168951.1:0-11663 GCA_025448195.2 Parazoanthus atlanticus
GCCGTGGCCGGGGGTGGGGGTGGGGGTAGGGTGGAGAGGAGAAGAAGGCCAAGGGGCCTGACACAGCCAGTAAGCTCCCACAAGGTGAGGTTCAGTGTTAGTACAAATCAGGTACTGTGATGCATAACAAAACTAAACACATTGAGAGAAGGGTCAGGAAGAGAGGGTACTTTAAAAGTGCTATAAAGTGCTGCTGGAATGTTGACAGTGGTCATACTGTTTGGGGCAACATTTCCTGATCTGGAGACTCCAAAGGGATTCACAAAAATTTTCTTTGGTGACAATAAAGAGATGTGTTAATGGGACCCCCTAAAACGTTTGGGCTCCCTCTACATCCAGCTGCAAGGGGTCCTGTGGGAGCATTGAATAATCTTGAATGTCCATTGAAGGAATACATTAAAGTTTTCTCATAATAATTATGTGAAAAAAGGAGACATAAGTATTATTAACAAGACCCCCTAAAACCATTGGGGGACCCTCTACTACCAGTGCAAATAGAGTAGTTTGACAAAACAACTGTGAATTTATAAAAATAAATTAAAAATCAAAGTGTCTAATTTTTGGTCACTGTTTTGTCATTAATTATGCTACAATGTAAATGTTTTTTTAAAGAAAAAGTTGACTTTTTGTGACACAATGTTTAATATCACTATTATTAAAGAGCCCAAGAATATTTCGCCGATATATAAACTCGTGAAAATTGGCTTTATGTCCTTATTGGATTTACAAATAGAAATTTTGTGGCATAAGAAAATCGCCCTTACATGTACATATAATTGGTTTGAAAGTTGTTGAAAATATCAGCAATGGTCTTTGGTCAACAAGATTTATGATTTTAGTGAAAAAATGTCAGTACTAAAATATATTTTTAGAAAAAATATTAGTTTTTTGATAGAAAGGTCAATCAGAAATGTAATTTCTAGGGCAGCGAGGAGAGGCACATACATGTAGTCATTAGTTTAGTTTAAAATTGTCAACAGATAAATTTGGGAAAAGTCAGACCGGAGTTTTAGAAAGTTACAGTGTAGCTGGTATCATTTTGGATAGCATTTGATAATCCCCTTCCTGTCCTCCCTCAGATAAAGATCTAAATAAATCACCAAAGTATTCTTGCCCAAGAATTGTTTGTGTATAGTTTTATTTGTATCTACCAGCATGTATACACATATTTAGTAATTATTAATTATTCCACAAGTGAGGTGATAAATAGCCAAACAATTTGGCTATAGTAGTGTCATATCTAACAAGTGTGAGTGGAATAACTGTTTTATTAGATTTAGGTACCAAGTCAAAACCTTTTAAATTTGTGTAAACTGAACCAAATTACAAAGAGGAGAAAAACGTTTATGTTAATGACAATAAAACATCAATCTATGATATCTATTTAAGGAGTGTTGACCTCTTTAGACATCGATCACTTGGACCCATCATCAACCTTTTAATAAGTACTTTCTTTCAAGAACTGCATATTATTGAAGTTGTTTTTCTGTAGTCACACCTCACAGAAACTGCAGACTGAAGCTGTTGAAGCTTGAAAGAATCAAGGACTTCTTGTTGATGGAAGAAGAGTTTATTCAGAACCAGGAGAGGCTTAAACCCCAGGAGGAGAAGCAGGAGGTGAGATTTGATACACACACACGCATGCTATTACAGGATATGTTAATAATATTTGATGGCTGTTTATGAGCACTCTAGCTGACTAACATACTGGTTTCAAACCAATCTATTTGAACAAACAAGTTTAGTAGTAAATGAATTGTTGAGCTTGTGTAGTTACTTCAATGTTACTGTTTACCACACTACATATATCTTATATTTTACAGGAGGAAAGGTCAAAGGTGGATGATCTGAGGGGCACCCCAATGTCTGTTGGTAGTCTGGAAGAGATTATTGATGATAACCACGCCATAGTGTCCACCTCAGTCGGCTCTGAACACTATGTCAGCATTCTGTCATTTGTCGATAAAGACCTATTGGAACCCGGCTGCACAGTCTTACTGAATCACAAGGTGAGAAATTCTGGGAGCTTGGTTTCAAGGGATTTAGCATTATATATACATGTTGTAGTTCAATTTATCCTTTGGTACAATTTGTTCTTTTACCGGTTTATTATTTTTCAAACCAGTACAGTATTTCTTGAACTGGTACAACTAGTTTGTTTTTTTTTCTTTTAAAGTATTTAATTAATTTTAAATTAACAGGAAAAATACACTTTCTCCTCCCCTACTGTTTCTAGTCATTCCCTTTCCCCTCGCTCCCTTTCACCCCTTTCCCACTTCTTCCCCCTGTACTGCGTAATACTTCTACATCGCACAGCAGCTACTCTATTAGAATTATTTTTCTTACTAAATCTACTAACCTGTTGTCCACACCGGCGTTTGAACCCATACAGTCTGGCTTCTGAGTCCTGCTCTCTACCAACTGTGCCACAGAGGAGTCAATGCAAGTTCCCAAGTTTTTTGTTGTATAAAATATGCAATATATATCTAACCCTAACCCAGAAACAAACATAACCCTAACCACTTCAAGTGTTTATAACTTAATACCATATGTACTGTAATATCAATATTTGTACCAGTTTAAAAAAACCTGTACCAGTTCAAAAAAGCCTGAACCAGTACAAATCCAAATTGTACCAAAGGACAAATTGAACTACAGGTAACTATAGGTAATACTTCAACTAAAGTTTTTTTTCCCAAGATCTTTCAAGACTTACATGTATGATCAATTACCATGATTCTAATGCACTTGTTTATGCACTTGGGGGACGACCTCTCCTCAGCGACACATCGCTCATTTTAATTGGATGAGTCATGTCTTCAGCTTAGCTCGGTTCAGCTCTGTGAATTTCAAGGACCATAAAAAGAGACAGCCCTGCACAAAGGATCATGATAGTAGTTGATCACAAACTGTCTTTAAAATTGTTTAAAAATTCTAAATACTGATATCAAAAATTTGCTGTCACAAAATTATTTTATTCTTGTTGTTTTTGTTGTTTTAACATTGTTGTTGCTGATCATTCAAAGTTTAAGTCGATTCTAATTCTAATCAATACTCTATTCACTCCAAATATATAGTATTTTCATGCACATATACAGTTACTACATAGTGGGAGGATTGAACTATTTATATCAAAATTTTGATAGCTGGGATTCTCTTACACCTTTCGGTAGATTTTCCACTGTTTAACCCTTTTTGAATGGTGCTTCTTTTGCCTTGAACTCACAGACAGGAGACATGACTTTTCTCTTTGGATGAACAGTGAAACTAGTGAAGGAAAAGAGAAAAGAGTTCGTAATCCGGAAGCAGAAACTGTAGTTAGTCCCTTGGGACCCAACCTGTTTATGTATGCGGGATTGTTTTTGGCGGGAAACCGTTCTGTATTTATTGTGCTGGAAAGGAATTATTCATTATTGTGGTTCTGTTAGCACTGGTTAACTTTATCTTGGATGATCATTCATATTCTCTTCAACACCTTGTGGAACATCGAAACCTAACTGACTCAAGAGACCTGCTGCACAGTACAGTATACATTGTTCCCTTTCAGCCCCTATCCCCCAGGGGTAGTGACCTTGCATAGGTCGGGAGTACGTTTCAGTTTTCTTGCAAGTTGTACTGTGAGTTTTACTGTTTTTCATATCTGGCATTGTCATGATGAAAATTGGGAACAAACTGAATCGAACATTTTTGCAATAATTTATATTGGCCTTATGGCTGTTTTGCTATTGCCTATTGCTCTTTATGTAGACTGGAAATAAATGCTTGGGGTGTGTGCTTCCAGACCTCCAACCGCACGTTGTGTTTGTGTTAATCTAATAATTATTGAGGGATTAGGAAATGCATGTTAGTGTCTGTTTAAAAACTTCTGAATTGATAGTTGTTTCTACATGTACATAACCAGGATGGAGGCAATTTCTACTGCCAGCCATATATTCTCTACAATTTTTCATATTTTCAAAGACACTTTGTTCCAGCAGTACTAAACATATCGGACTCAAATCCAGAGATTCCAACCCTCCCGTTTTGGTGATCATTTCTGGCCTCCCATTTTTACTCTATAATATCCCTTTTTGTGATTTTTGTTGACAAAAGAATGAAATGTTTTTCCTCGCTTCAATTATCTTTTCAGTATGTTTTTTTATGTCATGTTTTTGTTGTCTCCCATGTCGTTTATCCTGTTTATTGCCTTCCTTTCCCCTAGCAGTGTGTGAGCTGTGGTGAGTGTCGATCTCCTGTCCCATGCCATATTTAATGTGTACCATGACTCAAATATGATGGAAATGGCATCTTGGACAACATAAATTTTCAAAATTTTTGGGGAGATGAGGGGCCTTGTCCTCACACCCCCCAGAAATTCGACAGGTCTCCTGTTTTTCATCTCCAAGGGATGGAATCTCTGCAAATCTTTGGCAAGTACTAAAATGTGCTATGCTTTTTCAATTCATGGACATTCTCTCTTTTTTAATCTTGAAGTTGATTTATGTCATATTATGCTAATGAGGCAATATGTAAACAACAAAGTGGTACTGAAATGCGCCTATAGCACATAATTGACTATAATATGTTTTAAATAAAGGTACATGACTGTACTGTACATTGAATTCAGCATCCACTGTCTGACATTACTTACTGCTTCATAGTCATCTAACTCTAGTCGAGATTTGTTCTGCATTGTTCTCTTGCACAGGTAAACAGCTGTAATGCAAAATTACAGAAGACTACAGTCAAAACCAAACAGGAAATAAAAATTAATAATTATTATTAATAATAAGATAAATTTCTTCAGCCAACATCTTGCATCAACCAATTCCAAAAGGAATAGACTGTAACTGATAAATTGTAAATTACTGTAATTTTGCATGTATAAGTCAACCCTTTAGCACCAAAAATTTATCCCCAAAAATCAACTCCGACTTATACATGAAAGAAAAAAGTAAACTTGTAGTATAGCACCCAAAACAACATAAAAATATTCTAATATATTGTGTAAGTTTACAAAGTATTAAACACACTGGTATTTGAAAATAAAAACAAATCTTGTGCCACTGACATTGTGCCAAACCATCAACTTCGACTTCAAAATGACCATTGTGACTTCATGTATCATTTGTGTCTGTCATATTTCTTTATTGTTTACTGCCATGTTTGCTTTTTAAAATTCTTTAGCTGGATCATGTCAAACTTGGGGGGTCGACTTATACACGCAAATTTGACAAATTGCCAGTTTTTGGTTTCAAAATCGGGGGTCAACTTATACATGCTATCGACTTATACCTGCAAAATTATGGTAACACACCCCTCCCCCCATTTACCCATTTTGAAACTTGGAACTGAGAAAATAGAAGTGTGTCCCTTGGAATGTTGAGAAGCTATTTTAACATGTCCAAGGTTGTAGGTTCTAGTATGTAGACCTGAGATGCACATAAAGTATGTATGATAATGGAAGCCCTTAAAATACAGTACAGAGGTTGGTTCGATTCAAGCAGAGAATAGGATTCTGGGAGCAGTTTCCATTTAGTCGAAATAAAAAAACTGCACTAAATTTGGAAGGCTTCATGTTCAGAGCTACAATTAACAAGAAAACTGAAAAGTGAGCAACAAAAATGATGCACCTTTTCAGTTTTGTAACCAAAATTAACGATTTCTAGCTGAAAATGCACAGGTCACTTACCTATTTAAGATACAAATTAGAAAAAGTTTATTTTCAAAGTAAATAAGAAAAATTACGATTTCTCACCATAATCTACATTTTCTGGTTCCCAGTTATTTGATAGCCAGAAATAAGGAGTCTGTTGAGAAAAAAAAAAGATGAGCTTACTTTGTAAACATGACACAAAATTACTGTCAGAACTGATGGGTTCAAAGACTGGGTTTATCTCTTCCATTCTGAAGGGGGTTCTTAAATGCCATGGACCTTTTTTGGAATGGATCGAGTAGCACTGGTGCAGGGAAAACTAATCTACTTTGTTGACAAATAAAATGTTTTTTTGTTGAGTCATACTATCCACACTTTTCAAGTACCGCACCCATGAATGCCAAGAGAAGTACAACTTAAGTTATATATAAAGTTATTATTATAAATTAAAATTACATTTAATTGGAATACAAAATTCTATATTTTTCTAGGAGTAGTGGTAGAGTTACAATAATTATTATCTGAGGATTACATGTTCTATGAAATGATCAACAATAGTTAATATACAAGAGTTTGTGATAAAATAATCTATTATACTGTAGTTACTGTAACACAATTCAATCATATGATCAATGATTAGTGAAGACACTAGACCACGGGTGTTATGATAAAATAGGTTTGACTGGATGGAATGATTATTTCATTGGTATAGTGGCGCTGCATGAGTAATGAGACTGTAATAGCTGGTAATAATGAAATTCATTGGTCTGGGATATACTAGTTCTTCAAATATAATACTCTGTACTTTAAAGTAATGAAGTGAATAACATACTTTTAAATCTGTTTTACTGGTGGTTCCTTTTGTTGAATTATCCAATTAGATCCTGTATCTGTTCGACCAATCTCCTGCTGCTTCCCAAATTGACTGAATTTTTTATTCAAAATTAACTGTCACGCTGATTCATAAGAGGGCAGTGTAAAGTATTGACCCCCGTGATGTGTTGCAGTTAAGATGGGATTATATTAACTAAATTGCCATGATTAATACTTTAATTTAAAAAATGCTTTCCCTAAGAAAGAGACAGGGTAGGAAACTTTGAGCCATTCTATCGTTTGCTCATCTGCATTTCTTGGGGGGCAATGATGGCTGATACCACTCTAATCAAAATACTGTTCTGCTCAAGCCTAGGCCAGTGTGAGTGCAGTCCAAAGCTACTTGCAAGTACTTGGCAGTCACGACAAAGGTGCTTATAAATGCAAACATTTCAAGTAAGTACGGTATTCGCTTCATTTACGGTATAGTGTGTAATATATTTGAAGAACTAGTACATCCCAGACCGATGAATTTCACTATTACTGGCCATTACAGCCACATTACTTGTGCAGTGTCGTCGTCAAATATTGATTCGATCCATTTAAACCTATTTTAATCTAACACCTGTGATTAGACAGTGCAAAATCTATGTAAGTGACAGTTGATCGAGTTCTTAGTTCTCCCTAAGATTTTCCTCTATTTTCTTCATAACATTTGGGAGAACTGAAATTTTCATACAAAGTCACTTAATATGAGGTTCTTGAATGACTCACCTGGAATCTGTAATATGAGCCATCATCTCGTATCATTAGGTTGTGATCATTGATAGAAAAAATATAACCATAAGCTGCTAACAGTGAGGCCAGGTGAACTGCTTCTCCTATGAAGGCAAAATAATATTTGCTTATGAATTATACTGTCCAAGGACACTATAACTATGGCTTCATAACAGTAAGTTTATTGACTCCTATTAAAGCATGAGATGAGAGACACACACAGTGGAAACATAATCTTGTAATCTGTGTCGTTTCTCAGCCAAGATAGAGGAATAACATGACTGTGCTTTTGTCCTTCACCCTTTTGTTTAGGCAACTTAAGTGTTAAGAGGCATATTTATGCATGAAGTGGAACTTTTCGTACAGGCTCACTTTTCCCTCCCTCTCCCCAATGGCATTCTCCTCGTGGCTCACTTGGCTCAAAGACTTGTATTTTAATATTTTTGCATTGCTAATCTTTCCCTCTCACAAGTGAGCCTGCTAGCAGGCTCACATTTTGGATAAACAAATACTGCTCAATGAGCCAACAAGTTTAATATTAAACTACCTCAGAATTTTATTGCATGTACCAGTATGTTGAAAATGCTAGGCTACTTGTAGCTAAGTTATCACATATTCTTGAACTCTCCTGGGGCACTTATCAGTCTTTTTTGCATCTTATTTGTGATGACTTGCGATCAAGAAAGTTCAACTGCATGCAGAACTGAACTACATGTACCTTGTAGAATTTTTAAATTTGAAATTTCTAGCATTTTGCATAACGAAAATACTAAAAGTGGAAAAAGTGCTTAAAAACAAACACATTAATAACTTGAAACAAGCCCAATTTTTTTTATTTTGTAAAATATAAGGTTGGACAGATTTGTGCCTCTTTAGGGAGGATAACTGATACCCAGACTTAACTTTTTTACTAGAACCAATGAAACATACATTTTATTTGAGAAAACCAAAATTTCCATAAAGTTTCTTTGTCATTGACAAAGAGACTATTTCTGACTTAAATAGATAAAGTATTTTAAATCAAATATTTGGATCAATGTACATGTATTATGAATATTATTATTATTATTATTATTATTATTATTATTCACACTGTATGTATTACTTACATGTAAATCCAGTGACTGTATATTTTATAAAAAGATGGATAAATAGTAATTATAATTATTGTAATAGTAAAAAGTACAATATTATGTAATTCTTTACTGTACCTCGGTCACTGCTTCCTAAATGTGTCATTATCCAGTCTACAAGCTCTGTGCCTAAAACAGTAAAATTTTGATGTGTAAAGTTTGCAAACTCAGCATCACTGTAGAGAGCACTTCTCACATGTTCAGCTTAATAACACTCCAGACCTACACCCAGGGGCAATTTCACATCTTATTTGACACCTAAGGTTTTCTGCACGTCTCTCAAATTTTCATATTAGTTTTAGACTTAACCTAGCTTGCTGTGGCACATAATACTGTCCAAACCTATAATTTAGCTTCAAATCTCAAGCCCGAAATAATATACAATCATGTACCATGCTGTGACTGCAATTGATGAATATTAAACATGTCAAATACATGTAGAAGATATGACTGTGTAATATTTAATTTCTTTCTTAGCCTTGGGGTTTGGGACCAAATGAAGATACAAGTCAATGCAAGTTTTGATCTTCAAACTTGCGCTATACATGTACTTGCACTTCGTTTGGCACATTGCCCTCTGGTTTTGGCCTAGATACACTGAATTTATGAGATCACTTTATTGAGCTGTCCTTTCAAATAATTAAACCTTATTGTCCCGGAATGGCAGATTTGATCTTTTACAAATTCTGAACCCTTTTACTTCCAAAAATGTCAAATTCATTATAAGTGAATGACCTCATACAAGGGTCTCAAAAAGATGAACTAGTAGGAGCTGGAACAGGCAGAGTAGGAGGTTTATCGAGGGTTAGAGATGCCCGTACAGACAGCGTAAAACTGTGGTGAAAATAGGTGTCAGAAATGAGTCAGACTAGTAAGCATCGCTTGCGATGTGCAATACAGTACCTTGTTTTGAAACCCATGTCATAACCAATCAACTCATCTTACATGTATAACGATATTGTCAATAGATTTAATATACGTTGATAAACATGGTGAGAGCGAACTTCAGGGTTTGTGAGAGAAACCAATTTAGGAACAAACCTCGTACCTGTAAAAACACTTGGAATTTTAGACATAAAACTTTTAACTGTTCGTATTGGAACTCCATTCTTTTCATCTTGCATTTGTTGAATAATTTTCTGCATCTGTGAAAACAAGTCAAGAAAATACTTAATTTATTCAAGTGCACATCCACAAGACTTGCAGGATCACAGCAAGAATGGAACAGCCTTCCAAAAGAACTCAGAAAAATAAAGACCTTGCAAGTTTTAAAAATAAAGTCTTTCATTTTTTTCTAGATCTCAACAAAAAGAACATCTCTGCACTGTAGCGCCACCAAAATTTTAATTTTAAATTTTCATGCATGTTATTTTTATATTGCTGATCACTGGTTGATACCAGCGGATTTGTGTAATCAGCTGATCGGTTTTTATCAGGACAAATAAAGTACTTATTATTAAAATCAAAATGTTAAGTCCTTTAAATTGACAGTTTATTGTAACTAAAGTTTTTATCCTTGAGCACTACCAACAGATGCGTTGATGCTAACTATTTAAGAGTTAGATCACAATCCTTTTAAAAAGTCAAAACTAAAACTTAAGTGCAAACAAAAGGAAAAACACATTACCAAATGACAAGAATGAGGAACTGACTAATATATTATTAATAAAATTAATACAAGCTGAACAGTTCTCACAATACTTGATAGTCAAAATTTGTAACTTAAATTGTCTTAGCAACCACTTTTAAAAACTCTTGCCCACTGATTGACCATATTTGGTTGAGAGACAAACTGCGTACTGTACATCTTAAGCAATCCTTGGCAAAAAATATCCACCTAGTCCAGCACAGTACCGCTCACGAGTAACTTTACCTCACGCACGTGTCACTCGACTAGAACGCTTGATTCACTCGACAATTTATGCGCGAGTATTTTTCGAGTGTTACCAATTATGCATATAAGCGAAATGCATGTGAATGGCGAGTCCAACTCCTTTTGTTTGAAGAGTGCACTTTACTTTTGCCTAATATTGTGTTCAACTTCATTAACTAGAGTCAGTGCAATATGTACATGTATTTATAAATGATAATTCATATCTTTGTTGATTTAGTGTCTATAATCTGTATCAGATTATCAGTCATTAATTTACCCCTCAAAGTGAACACTTTCAAAAAAGAGAATAGAGTAAGTACTTAATAACCAACAAGTATATCTACAACTTACACTTCTTTTAGTGCTTAATTAAGATAATAAATATACTTTTAAAGGCAGTCTGAGCAACTGGTTTGTTACACACAATCAACTTTTTGACAGTTAATGTTTGCAAAATATTGTTAACTTTGTTTGCAGATAAGATACGAAAATGTTTACTCAGAATGATTAATATACATACATGTACATCTTCATTAAATATTAATAATGCCTTGAAACAATTAAACTAAATGCAGTTACATGTAGCATATCATAAACCAACTCATTATATTTATAATGAGCTGTTTAATACCTACAACATTATTTAGTAGAAACAAGTGCTCTTACTATTAATTAAAAGTACTTAGTAAAGTATTAATAAATAAAACTTGTTTGATGTTGCCTGAAGCTTAGGCCACACCAGCTTAATAAGTTGGTTTATGGGATTTCTGGGTCAAAATATTAGACCAGAGGATGAAAAAGAAAAAAGAACAAGAAGTCATGAGCCATATAGTTGTTTCAGTACAAAACACAGTTTAAACATACATGTACATGAACTTAACTCTAATACTTAAGATAAACATGTTTCAATCAGTAATTTTCACTGCTCGATATGATTGTTAAAATGTTCACTGTGTGAAAAGATCACTTCATTGTATTAATAAGTAACACAAACAGTACCGGTGTACATGAGCCAGAACCACAGTGAACTGACTCGAGTCTCTTAATTTAACACTTAATATATACCCAAAATTACTATAAAAACAAAGAACCAAACAAAATCGACTACATAATTGAACTCTCATCCATACAGTATACAGTAAAATAAATATTCAAATAAACTAGTTATCATTTTTTAGAATCCCAGATACCCCTTAGAGCTAATTGTATAGGGTCCCCCTCAGTCATCAATAGTCTTGGGGATCCTCCTAATTATACATGTAATACATTAACATCAAAAAATTTCGGACTAAAATATTTCGGACAATTTATTTTTGGACAAATTAATTTCGGACACTTTTTTGTGAATTTCGGACAAATTTCGGACACTTTTTGCAGCAAACATAACTTTATTACAAACCTGTTCCGACGGCAATTACAAACGTTTTCCAGT
>JAOEHT020169015.1:0-11657 GCA_025448195.2 Parazoanthus atlanticus
GCAACGGATTATGGCCGGGATTTGCCAACAGCATGCAATAGTCGATAGGGGATTTGCAAAAGAAAAAATAGGATTGCTATTGGAATCAAAAGTGAGTTTCAGAGGATAATTTTCTAGTGTCTGCCCTTCCTCAAGTTCAATTTATTATCTGATCGACGAAGCACCAGACCTTCCCCAGATCCCGAGATATATCGACTTGTGTACCGTGGTAACCATAAACTTATCATTGTTAATAGTCTTCCTTACTAGCCTTCAAAGCAGCCGCCTTATTTCCTCCGCAGAGGTCGAGGAGTCCTTAAAAGGAGATAATTGATTAGACACAACGCTATTTATTTTGTCAGGCCATCACGCGATCACGGACCTTGATTTTGTTTGTTTTCTTTATTAGAGGAAACTAAATTAAAATTTGCTCCTATACAGTTTCATTTCATCCCAAGGTTCCTTAAGAATAACATTCGATCAAGTTTGATGCAAAAATATAAAAGAAATGGCAACGCAAAGAAGAAAAAACTCCGGTCTTAAAACTCTGATGACATCGCTAGTTACAGCAGAGGTCGAATCATTGGAATTATTCCGAATATCATTTTAGAATAAAACAGTCTCATCGGATGCTTTGTTGGTGATGTCACGGTTACTAATTTGTCTCAGAGCTTTGTGAATATTCGTTCTGTCAAGAAGTGATTGACAAGATGATTTTGACAGGGTGACTCAGCATTCTGAAGTTCACATCGAAGGTGTGCGTTTGAATTGATTACAACTATAACCTTGCTACAAGTTAAACTTCATTGAAGCTTGAAAGTCCACCAGAAATGCAGATCTGTTACTTGGCAGTGCTTCTTCTTGCAACAGTGTCCACGTTCGAGTTACCGAGGATAACGGGACTCCAGAATGTGATCGTAAGGACGAAGAACGGCGACATCCGCGGCCAAACACTTCACACGGCGCCATTTATCATGAAGGTGAACCAGTTTCTCGGTGTCCCCTTTGCCGCTCCACCAGTTGGAGAGCTACGATTCCAAGCACCGCGACCAGCAAAACCATGGAAACCTCGCATTCTTAATACAACAAGCTTCGGGAATATCTGTATGCAAACACCGAATGGAATGATGGAACAAATCATTAAATCAGTGTGGCCCGCTTTCACAAAGGACAATTATAACGAAGACTGCCTGTATCTGAACGTGCATGCTCCGGCCCAGAACGATTCACTGAACCCGTCTACGAAATATCCAGTTATGGTTTACATTCATGGCGGTGCGTTCTTGTCAGGGTCAGCAATTTTGAGCACAGGCGTAGTGTTAGCGCAGTACGGAGTTGTGGTTGTCGCAATCCAGTATCGATTGGGGGCGCTGGGATTCATGACAACCGGAGACTCTGCCGCCCCCGGGAACTTTGGCATGCTCGATCAAGTGCAGGCACTGAAATGGGTCAAGGACAACATCCAAGAATTTGGAGGTGACCCGAATAAAGTGACCATATTCGGGCTGAGTGCGGGCGGCGCCAGCGTAGGACTGCAATTGCTATCTCCTCTTTCTAAGGACCTATTCCATGGTGCGATCTCTGAAAGCGGGATTGATCTTGCTCCGTGGGCCGTTGCTAGGAAGGACAAGGCTGTTACCAGGACCGTACATGGGGCCAAAGAAATAGGGTGTCAGGGCAGTGAGACAACGAAACTGATCAAATGCCTGCGATCCAAAGATGCTTCATCCTTTGTCAACTTGCAGAGAGACCCGACCGCCTCACTTGATATCCCTTGGGCTCCGATTGTCGACAAATCAGCCGGGGACGACGCCTTTTTACCCGATTACCCTCACAACCTCAGACGAAGTGGGACGTTTAACAAAGTTCCATTTGTGGCCGGATTCATGACAGAAGACGGCGCTTTTTTCTTAGCTCACTTGACCAACATATCCGTAAACATGCCATATTTTAGACTCGCCATGGAAAACTATGCAATGCAAGGCCTCAATGCGACAAAAGACAAGGAGTTGATCAGCCTGGTACAAAACGCCTTGGAATTTCAGTATACTCCTTGGGGCAAAACTGCCGACCCTTCAGAGTGCCGTATGGGAATTGCAGATGTCTTGACCGATTCGTGGTTTTCGGCGCCGACCGTCCAGTCCTGCATGTACCACAGTTCCCATGCACCCACTTATCTCTTCGAGTTCAACTATCGCACAAAGTTTTCCAAACATGAATGGATGGGACCAACTCATACGGACAATTTTATTTTCGTCTTTGGATTTCCGTTTCTCAACATAACTGGTCCCTCAGACGCTTCAGATAAAAATGTCAGCCATCTCGTAATGAAGATGTACACCAACTTTGCCAAGCTGGGAAACCCTACACCCGAGCCACTGTCAAACGGGGTACAGTGGACAGCGTTCAACTCGACCAGCCTCGCCTACCTTCGCATTCAACCTGATCCTGTGATGAAGAGCAACTTCCAACCCCATCGGATGGCCTTCTGGAATGTGTATCATCCCCAGCTGCTGAAGTCGGCACGTACTTGCAATGATACTAGTAAGGGCGATGGAACTAAAAGTGGTACTGCACGAAATTCTCCATTGGTCGTCACCCTCTTCTTCTTCATTAGTGGAACTTGTCTTATGTTTGTTTAATAGATTAGAAAAATCTTATCGTTTTCTTTTTGTCTCGTTAGCACAAAACAGCAAAAATCCAACTCAAGCTTTAAACAAACCAGAGTCTACACATCAAAAGACCGTGTCATATGTTGAAGGGTTTACGAGAAAAATAAGTATTTGAAAATGTAAACTCACAGATTTATAGGGCTTTTGCCACCAACCACTTATTATCTGCAAATTTTGAACTTTTCAAAGACTCGTTATGCTAGCCAGGCAAAATGTAAACAAATATGTCTTCAAACACACTGACTCTAGGATTGTTAAAACTTGCATATTGTCGCGGACGTCATTACGATGACATAAGAGAAAGTACCCGAAGTGCGTACTTATATTTAGTTGCCAAGAATCCCTTTGGGTCATATATGTTATGCTTTAAGTTTTTCAAAACTGGTCATCCTTTCGTGAATTAGGTGTAAGTGGTATAACTCACGTTTCAATTCCAGTTCTCTACTGTCGTTTTCTTGGCTTCGAAAGTATTGAAGTTTACTCTTAGCTGGAATATTTTTGTTATTAGAGGACTGGTTTTTTTTAACGTTTCCATGATGGTGTAACAGCAAATATGCCGGCTGCGATTTTAAATTTTTAGACTGACGTATGTATAGCATAACAGCAAACGTAGCTTTTTTACTTCACTTATTTCGCCTTACGCATCTGCCAAAAGAATCCCATATGTGATGAGTTCTAATATCTGATCAGCGAAGCCCCAAGCAAAGTGAATATTGACATCTTTGAATTTTAACTGTATAGAAGCAAAAAATTGGTTCTCAAACATAAATACTAAAACAGCAACATCTCCCAAAATGTGTGCAGTTCTGTAATTGGTTACGGCCCATTAGACCCCAGACCAATGTACGCCGCTAACTAAACAGAATTGGAATATTGAATAAATTTCATTGTGCCGCGTACTTGTGTTTTGTCTGCATTTTCATACCATCCTGTGACTGTTTTGCATATTTCGTTCACTCGTCCATTTATGTATTAGCTAACACAACGTACACAAGGTCTGTTGAACAAAGATCTCGTACAAACAAAAAAATTCATAAAATGGCATTAATTTGCCAATCACAATACATGCTCAGGTTGCCTGTGCTTCCACTGATATATACGCCAAATTTTCGCGACATCTAATTTTCGCGTTTTTCGCGACGAGGTTTTGAAACGCGAAAATTAAATGTCGCAAACTTTCATGTCGTGAAAACTTGTTGACGTGAAAATTTCATGTTTACCGCGTGGTACTCGCCAGAAGTTCTGCGTCAAATTGAGAGCGGAACAAGCCCCGAAGACGTAAATGTGGATCCTTGGCAATCAGTTATCAACCGCTTCATGCTGCAAGGATCGTTGGTTTCTAAAACTACATGTACACCGAATACTTTTTATAAGAATCACAAACTTTCTTTTGAGCCTCGCGATTCTTAGCGGTACCAGAGATTTCAGCCTCAAATGATTCTTTATATGCGATTCTTAACATATTTTTTAAGTCAGCCCAAGTATTCTTATAAAACGATTCTTACACAAATACTGATACGAATTATAAAGATACAGGGATAGCATAAAGGACAACAGCGAGTTCCAGAAATTGAAATTTTTTATTTGGAACAAACTGTAACGCAACAATGTTTATATACATGTACATCATCATCATCAAAATTCATTTGAGAAAGGGTAAAATGTACAGTACTGAAACATTTTAGAAGTGCTGAACAATAAAAATGAGCCTGATCACGATTCTTAGAAAATTCTTATTTTTCAGGGATTTTGAGCCTCACGATTCTTATAAAAATAATTCTTACAAAAATATTCAGTGTACTTTGTACTGATCGAGTTCACCGGTTATGAAGGGTTAGGATAAGGCTGAAATTGTGAGCGTCGTCTCTTTAAGACAAGACCCTTCCTCCAATTGATCCGTTTAGACATTTACTCGTAAGTTCAGATGAGAAGCTAAACCCGCGAGTGTGGTTGAGTGCAGATGGCAAGTCTTATGAACATTGTAACATTTTTACTACGCGTTCATTCATGACCGGATGTTCCGTGTATTTTCTTAAGTTGGAGCCGGACTCTGCTGTTCGCCTGTTAATATTGTATTTGTCACTACATTAAAGATTTGGACATTTGTTTTGCCGTTTTCTAAAGGAGTTACGAAATCGCGAAAATTAAGTGTACTAATTTCTGCAAATTCATTAAAACCGAGAAAATTTAATGTAAATGTCCTAAATTGAAAATCGCGAAAATTTGGTGTCGCGAAAATTTCATGTAATAACCTAAGTTACTATGGTTTACTATCAAGAGTCGCAAACACGAAAATCGACCATTTTCGCTTATATTCGGAAGTTTACGGTATGGAGATGGTATAGTAATAACGTCACTCAGGCGTCATAAATCCTACAAAAAGACTTCCTACGATATTTCATATTTTAATATTACAAAAACATGCTAAATAATCTTCAGAATTTAGAAATATGTTATACATTCAAAAAATAATATCAAATTAGCAAATAGTTTATTCAATTGACTCGAAGGATAGATGAAGCTAATATCAATCATTGCCCTATTTCATTATGACGTCACAGGTATAAAAAATCACTTCTTCTAACAGGAAAAAACTGCGAATTGGTTTGTTTTGACCCAACTTGTCTAATTTGACCCGGCAAGACATTAAGGTTAATTTCTATCGAAAATCGTAGTGTTTTTGCAAGCATCAAAATCTGGTTTGCTTGCATTTCAGTTTCCCTAATCGATAAAACCACAATGCGACGGTAATAAGTATTTGAACTGTATTACCACTCATCTTGCTGCAAATACGTTTCACAATATTATGTAAAATTTTAGAAAACAAAATTGTCACTTCATTGAAGTTCCAAAATTGTAGGAGACCTGCTGAAATCTTGAATATGACGTCATAGTGAAGTGGGCACTGAAACTGAAAAAACATTCTGATCACACCATAAATAGGTTATTCTAGAAAGCTGCATCTAAATATATTGACCAATAGTTGCAACAAAGGTAACATATATCCTGGTATATGGTATATATTAGCAAAGGTAACGTATCCTGATAAAAGGTATATAGAAAGCTATATCTAAGAATATTGACTGATAGTTGCAACAAGGGTAACATATATCCTGGTATATGGTATATACTAGCAAAAGTAACATATCCTGATAAAAGGTATATAGAAAGCTATTATCTAAATATATTGACTGATAGTTGCAACAAAAGTAACATATATCCTGCCATATGGTATATATTAGCAAAGGTAACATATATAGAAAGCTATATCTAAATATATTAACTGATAGTTGCAACAAAAGTAACATATATTCTATATAGGGTATATTTGAGGCCCCATTAAGTTGCCAGGGCAACAAAAATATCTGTGAGAGTACAAGGGTTGATAAGCTGAAAGGGTGTGTAACATCAGCTCCCAAATGAACGTAGTAGTAATCATTTAAATAATTAAGTAATCATTCACTACACTTAAGTAATCTTTCGTCAAGCTCAGCGGCAATGTAAAATGGAAAACTGTTGCGAACCACCTTAAATATTTATCCTAATTTAGCTACTGGTAATGCTACGTGAGCCACAGGTGCATCACAGTCTAAGGAGGTAGCCATGAAATTACAGGCATTGAAACTCTGCAAGGTGGCTATCAAAGTGAAACCGACACTTGCCCTGTTATTGTTCACCAAACTAGTGACGAGGGCATTTATCTTGAAAACAGAAAATTAACTGTTCTAAGAGTCTCTTTATGATCTGCAACAATAATCCCCCAGTGGACAGTGACTAGCGGCAAATATTAACTTAACTGTAATCGTGGCCCAGTTAAAATATGTCAATACACACATTAACTTTTAAACGTAATGCAGTATTTTCAAGCGGAAAAATATCGCAACAATTCACAGTAAATGCCATAATAATTCAGCTCTTTAAAATTATAAGTTTTAAATGAGAAAGGATAAAACATTTGTCAGTAATTGATCAAATGTTTTTTTCACACACTAAAGTTAAAGTTGAACTCCTTTTTCGTAGGCAAACTCAAATGTACCTGCGAGACCCGCAAATAAGAACTCAGAGTAACCTATAAATAGGTTCTTCTATATATGGCATCTGGGGAAATTTTAGGTGTTTGGTTGCTATAAATGGATACTTGTATATTCTTGAACGAAAAAAAGGAGATCATTTGTAGCACTACTTCTAGTTGACTTAATACAAGTCGATTCATGAATCAGTATAGAGATGGATTACGCGAGCGCCGAAGACTCGAGCAAGCCTCAAAGTGACGAGCGAAGCGAGGCGTGGGGGCGAGTCGCCTTGTTTCACTTGCAGGAAATCGCTTTTTATTTCCACCATTTTGGCGCGAATACATTACTACTTCCGTCGGATCAAATGACAAGCGAGCGGATTGATTTCAAGCTTCAGTCGAACAACGCGCTCGCGGTCTATAAGATTAAATGATTTACACGTGATACACTAAATCATTAGTGTATTCCAATTGGTCAGTCTCGGAATCATGCCTCCAACCCAAAAACGAGTCGCCAAAAGTTGGTGCGCTACAAGTGGTAAACGTCCTTCGTATCGCGGAGACCACTCCGAAATACTTTGCGAAAGTATATACTTTTGATAGTGCAGCAATTCAGTGTAATATTTGATGGATCGGGATCGGATACTAATATACCTTAGAGCCCCGGTCAATTCATAATCATAAGGGGTTTGGGTGGACTTACAATCGAGGTGTGTGGTGCCGAGCCTTACAACCCAATGAAAAAGAACGTGTCCAATGAAGCTATCAGTTCCTCTAAGTATACAGAGGGAAAAAATTATCTAAGATTTTTTCTATATAACAATAAATAATAAAAAAAACTCCCAACTTATATAACGATATTTCTCTAAATGTATATAAATATACAAAATATCAGTCTATTTATATATACAGAAATGTCAAGAATAGTTACTACCATTAAACTAGAAATAAAAAACTAAAAAATGTAACTCATATATTAAACGTTATAACCTTCTGCTTCAAGGTTTCAGTTGTGGGAGATACATCAATTTCATAAGGAATCGAGTTGCACGGGACCGGAGCAGCAAGGTAGATTTCATGACTTTAGTAATATATATAACTTTCACAGCATGCCATTAGTCAACCGGTAACTTATTTCAAACAGGACAATCTTTGAAACGTAACAAGACTAATGCATTTAGAACATTTTTTTCTGATTAGGATGGTAAAGGGAAGAGGGGGCCTTATATCCCCAGAGGGAAGAGGAATTTTAAATGGGGGTAATTTTTGTTAGTTATGAACACAACCATAAACAACCGGGGGGTTTATAGCCTCATTGCTATCTCAATATAAATCATGAGTCTTAGAAGGGGAACTTGAAAATCGCCCTTTGAATAAGAGCCTGTTTCTGATATGAGAATAACCATGAGAATATTATTGGGTACATAAAAGTTTCTAAAATTAACCAGGTTTTTACCGTATGGGGATAAGTTGGGCTTATTGTTTAAGTAGAAAAATTCCGACTTCATTATAAATCGGTGGGGACTCTAGCATGTACTCCACGGGCAGATGACGTGACCGCGTGATGGGCGCCATAGACGCAGGCCACCAGTAGTACCACACCCAGGATGATAAAGACTATCAGAAGAACAGACGGCTGGGACACGTCGCTGTGTTGCGGTGATACGTTTTGATCTAGAACGAAATAGGACAAATGTTACTGGGCTTCCCGCTAGCATGAAAAGTAAGTTATTTACAGAGAGGAGGTCAAACATATTCCTCTCGCTTCCCCTCACGGGATCTAGCTCTCCTCACTAGAAACGGGCCGTGGGTTAGGCTTCATCCCAGTTTGAAACAACAAGATATATCTCACCTATTTTCAGATAATCAGAATGGAGTAAATGAAAACATTGTTGATACTGTTATTCAAAACAGGTAGACAGATCATTTGTTTGACGAAATACTTTTAGTTTGAGAGACAACCAAGAACAAGGTTAGCTAGGTTTTAGAAAAAATCGAGATTTAACTCAAGACACCGAAGTGTCTCGACGAAAGGATACAAGTTTTTATCTACTCAGCAATTAACTTGTTTCCCTGGTCTAACATACAACACCCAGTCCAGGGCTCGACAGTAATCCTGGCCCGGTGGCCCGGAGGCACTTTTTACCCCTCCCGGACCAATACGGGCCAGTGGGTCTTGAAAAATGGTGGCCCAGTGGGGCCACTAAGTTATTTGGAAGGACACAATGTTATCTGAAAAAACTGGCAAGATTTTGGTGAATGTAGACCAGGGCATTGTCAAGTATTGCAATTTTAGAATTGCATTCTTCAAAGACATGCACAGGGAATTACGATGCTGAAACGACATGCAAAATGATTCATGTAATTCTTCGTAACGAAGAATACCCGTAGAAACACGACCAATGGAATTTGAATTGGCTTCTCTCGTCTTTGACCGGGCCAGTACTCTTTGAAGCCGGGCCAGTAGATCTTGACAGTCACTGGCCAGTGGCTTTAAATGCTTATTGTCGAGCCCTGTAGTCTCTTTAGTTCTTGCATGATCTAAGTTGACTATCTACATAATAGTTTATGATTCCGCTGTGCTTAGAATTACATCATTCCCAGTACAATAGACCTTTACACGGTTCTTATATTAGTACGCTATACCGAGGCGAAGGTTGACTTGGCATTGATACAAACCCTTCCCACCCTTTGACATGCAAAGCAGTGTTATTATTATGCTAACCAGTTTCACACATGGTTAACATTCGCCTCGGTGCCAGACAAAGGCTTGGTTACTTTTCAGGAACCGTGAAAAGGGCTATTGTCACTATGACGTCACACTGCTTACATTTCTGAAATTCTGCACAGAAGTCGCCATACTACAATTTTAGAACTTGAGCAAAGATATACTGTTGCTTACTATAATATTCGATGATTTGGTGAAATATATCTGCAGCACGATGAATGGAAATACAATTTCAAATTACGTATTTTCATTGCATTGTGGGACTGAAGTAGAGCAAAACAAATGTGTAAACAAACCATACTTTGACACTTACAAAACACTGCAATTCCATTTTTTTAATTGAAATATAAACTACATTTTTCTCTAGCTCAAATAGGCCTAGGTATGTCTAAAGAAAGCGAAATCGGAATTTCCTCAGCTGAATTTGTTCGTGTTATTATACAGACTATGACGTCATAGTGAAAGAAAGCAATTATTAATAAACAAAGCGCACATCACTCCAGTTTTGGAGAGTCTCGAGGTTCTACTCACGGTTTTCCGACAGCTCTTGAAGAGCTGCTGTGACCTAACATGCAACAAGAACCATTTGCATCAGCCACGCTCCTACAACGAGCTACAGCAACTGACGGAGCTTTCTTCATATTATTGCAGCATCATCTCTTTAGAATAATCTGCCCGCGTACATCTTTGACAAATTTAAAACTTTTTTTTTAACCTAGGTGCAATGCTAGTAGATTTTTTTATTTGTAACTTTGCTTAGCTTAACAAGAACAACTGGTCCCAAGGTGACATGATGAGCCCTAGACTGCCCTTCAATCTCCTTTCTCTTCCTCGTACTCCCCTCCACACAGCCCCTCGAGCACCTTGACGCCTTACTGTTAGCGTGGCACACCAACACCTTACAGTGGAGGTACACCTTCGGTTGAGAAGCATCCTTAAACTTGAAGGGTAGGATGGTGAAGCGTTGAACTGCACTGTTGGGTTGATGGGTGTACTTGACAGTTTCGTCAACCGAACAGCTGGAAAGACAAAATACCCCTAAGAAATCTTCTTTCTTGCGAAAGTATTTGAGAATGAAACCCCTTTGTTACAGAAATGATTGCAACAGAAAACACTTCAAAACATTACTTGCACGGAAAGTAGACTTAACGTATATTCTACCAAGTAATAATTCTTAGCACAAAAACTGTAAGAAAAAAGTATTCCGTAATGCAAGTTCTGCTTAACCTACTGCAAGCTCTACCATGCAGTACCACTTGACAACTTTGTTCCTCTACTTTCTCACCAAACTTAAAATTGTGTTTGTGTTTGACGATGGCGCAGTGGCAGAGTAGTTAGCGTGTCTGACTCGTAACCGGAAACGATCCCCGGCCTGACCACTGTTTTGTATCCTTGAGCAAGACACTTAGCTCGACTTGTTCCAGTTGACTCAGCTGTCTAAATGAATACCAGCTTCTGCTGGGGGCTAACCTGCGAGATAGATTAGTGTCCTGTCCGGGGAGAGTCACACACTTTCACAGCTTGTGTATTTGGACCAAAAAAATCTTAATCTTTAACTTTGAACTACTAGTCTCGCCTTCTTCCAACACAACCTCGTAATCTTCCAACACTCGATTCCTAGCTCCACTGTTTTCAAACAATTCACTTCAAGCCTCGTTTTCTTTGAACAATCAATTCCAAGCTTTGTTTTCTTCCAACTTTCAAATACCTATCTCGTTTTCTTCCAACACTCGGCTACTTGTCTCATTCTTCTATTACTCGGCCCCTAACCTTACTTTCTTTCAACAACCAAATCTTCGTCAGTCTTTTTTTCATGGCTTTAATACTCATCAGTGTTTAGACGCACGTGCAATACTAGAATACTGGATCTAATCGGCACTTCACAAAACACAACTTGAAGAGTTTGTTTACTACTGATAATTGGACCTACCCTTGTTCAATGAAAGGATAATGGATGTTATCAAGCGGATCCATAGAAGGTGTGGCAACACAGCTGTCCACAAAGGTAACAAGACTTGAGTCGGTGGACATCAACTCGACCTGGCAGTACAGAACGTGCCTGGGGTCCACTTGTATCGGGTAGTCTGACACACTGTATGGAGTCTTGTACTCTGATGTGGGAAATAGCTTCATCACAAACGACAAGTCACCAAACCCGGCTGTGGAGGTGATTGGGAGATCAGATGCAGACTGAAGTATACTGCTGCATAAAGCTATGTATCTCTAATTGGGTGACACTAATTTAAGTAGTTGGCATATAGTTCTC
>JAOEHT020169083.1:0-11655 GCA_025448195.2 Parazoanthus atlanticus
AAAACATTCCTCGTTCTATTCATCCGCTCATCGATAATTATTCCACTACCGGACTTCGGACCACAGTAGCAGCAGTTACACTTCCAATTTATGAATGGATAATTGTTTTGACTACGGGACTGCGGACCGCGGTAGCAGCAGTTATACTCTCAATTTATGAATCGTTAATTGTTTGACTACGGGACTGCGGACCGCGGTAGCAGCAGTTATACTCTCAATTTATGAATCGATAATTGTTTGACTACGGGACTGCGGACCGCGGTAGCAGCAGTTATACTCTCAATTTGTGAATCGTTAATTGTTTGACTACGGGACTGCAGACCGTGGTAGCAGCAGTTATGCTCTCAATTTATGAATCGTTAATTGTTTGACTACGGAACTGTGGACCACGGTAGCAACAGTTATACTCTCAATTTATGAACTGTTAATTGTTTGACTACAGAACTGCGGACCACGGTAGCAGCAGTTATACTCTCAATTTATGAATTGATAATTGTTTGACTACGGGACTGCGGACCGCGGTAGCAGCTGATTTGTGGTCGTCAAAATTGACGGGGTATTCTAGAATCGCTCCCAATCAGATTGGACCATTTGTAATTTTACCTATTGGCTATTGTTGATTTAAATTATTGAACTTTATCCTCTTGTTTTTGTTTTTCATCACTTGAACTTTGCTTTGCTAATCTACTTGTACATTAGAGCTTGAAGTCCTATCATAGTATTCCTTATTATTCTGATATCTATATATTTTACACTTCTGGTTGAATTGTGGTTGCAGAGTGAGAGTAAGAGATATATAGAATATATATCTAAATAACTCAATGAATCAGTCAAGTGGTTGATCATCCAACTAATATCGATTTATATTAATCAACAATCACCTCGACTGATATCGATGAATTCACCTTCAGGAATAAAGTAGAAACGGCAAATGCAAAAATCTAGCTGTCACTCGGATGTCTATTAACATTCCAAACCAAAGGCAACTTACGTTAAGAGGGGGATTGGAGTCCACACGATACAACACGGATAACGATTTCTTATCACATCGATTTTCGGGAAACTTCTTTCTGCATCCATTATAGCTTCATCCGAGTTACTTTCCATTTTCCTAAGAAAAATGTGAAACAAACGAACAGGAAAACTGCGCCATCTTCCAGTTCCAGAAATTTGTTGATATATTTTACTCGTACCCAGTCTTTCTCGGACAAACGACTTTGCCGCTGGACAACTTACAACTGGCTCAGGAAAAACTCGTTCCCAGGTCTATCCATTCTTGTGCTCGGAAAGGCGCCATTTTGGATTTCGAACAAACTGTTTGTTGTCATTGGAAAGAAATCCGTAATTTGTCTGCGTCCGTTTTCACAAAACCGATATTTTTTGAGTCTTGTATGCTAATCCGTGGTTCACGTTAAAGTATATGTGAAGTTTCGACGAAGAATTTGGGAAATAAACTGGATAAATCATTTCTGTTTGAAGTGCCATGGAAACAAGCGAAGACTCAATTTGGAGCTGGAAGACTGGAGACTTGTGATGATGTCCACGACCACGGTGTAAATATGAACTTGATTTGAATACACATGAGTAAATGCCAGTATTTCATCAAGTTCAGTTTGTGTGATAGCTGTATTGCACTGTGTTTAACTGGCGGTTGAATTGAAGGTGATGTTTAGTTGAGGTTGGTGTTTATTTTCATGGACATTCGCAATTTTACTGATGTGTGGTGATTGTTTTGTGAAATTACCACCCTTGTAAATTGTAATCATTCACTGATTCAGATCCAGTTGGCAACCAGTATGTTTTTTACATATGTACAAGTAATAAACGATCGCGACAAGGCGTGGACATGTGGATGAAAAGTGGTTGCAACAATGGCAAACTAAACCTGGATAGGAAACAAGCATCTTATTAAATGAGAAGGCAGATTGGTTGTTTAATCTACAACACAAGCTTCAGAGATCAAACATCTGGATCAACTTGTGACCTGACTGGTGGTGTTTGTTTGAAAATAAATGAACGGCATGGAAGAAGAGACATTTGTTCCCCATTTTCCAAAGCATCCTCTTCCCAAAGAGATTCAAGAGATGAAACATGACGACACAGTGTGTCAGTTCTGTGGGGTGAGCTATCTGATCCACAGTGAGATGAAGGCACTAGAGGAGAGGGTCAAGAAAGCTGAGGAGACTATGGAGTATTACAAGGGAAGCATCGAACGTGAGGAAAAACTGAAAGTTATGGTGAAGAGCTTGGAGGAAGAAATTACAAAATTGTCATCTGCACTGAAGGCTAGTGAAGAAATGTGAGTACTGGTGTGTGTAACTGTGGTGTCAATCTTAAATGAAAACAGAGACATACTGACAGAAGTGTGTACTGTACATTAGTGGAACAGTGATAGTACTTAGCATCACTGCTACAGCACTGTCATCTGCCATCGCTGTTCCACTAGTTTGCAAATTGCTTTCATAACAATATCAGTTATCATCGCCATCAATTCATGGCACTGTCAAATGCCACACCAGGGTTTGCATGGTCCTTGAATTTAGTTTTGTTTCCAAGCATTTGTCTGCAGAGCGGATCCAGAAATTTCAGAAAGGAGGGGACCCAAACCCACAATTCTGGAATGGGGGGGGGGGTAATGGCATCTGTGCTCCCAAAAACTTAAAAATGTTTCCAAAATTGCTGGTCTGATGAACCTTGAATTTAGACATTGGACCTCGAAAATTCTTTAGAATACATAGCATCACTGAGTCTACAATAATATTTTTGTTGTTCTCGTGACTTTTTTTACTCTAAAAGTAAAGGCTGACAGCATGAAAACAACAAATACTTCTTTCAGGTACATGTATGAAAGCTTTATTATATTTTGTTTGTCTTGACAACTTCATTTCAGGCCAGTGTCCTTGGAGGAAAAGTCCCTAAAATTCCTTGAATTCAGTGTCAGAACAAGTGTATGAACCTGCACTGCAGTCATAGTGCTGTTCTTTCTGTCACTATAATTTCAATGCTGCCCTTACCAGTGTGGCTAGACTCTCAGACTCTTCCTGTGTCAAGAATGGAAACCAACAACTTTCAGCAAGTGCTAGCCAGCTGGGCCAGTAGCAAAAAGAATCCGACAAAAATTCTTACTGGCCTATAATATTAAATTGTTTTTTTAAAATCTAAACTAAGTTTGTTAATTTAATTTATGCCTTTTAAATGAGCCAAAGGCTTAATTGGTCTTTTAAAAGGTGATTAGCTCTCCTCGTCCCGCAATGAACATAATATCTACAGTAACTAACTACTACAATCGATCTTGTTGTACATCCTTCATCATGCAGAATTGATAAGAATACATGTACAAGTGACTTTAAAAGACTATGAGTTTCATTTCTAGTCCAAAGTGAAGAACTTTCACATTGTATGGTACATTTTAATTACAGTTACATTACAAACTAAATAACAAAATTGAAAGAGACACAATTAAGTATGTGTATTTTTTCTGCAAAACGTACGGGCCAGATTGGCTGGTGCTTTGTGAAATCTACCAGCCCCAGGTGGAATTTGGTGGTAACTGGCTGTTGGGCTGGCATTACTGTAGTTTTCATCCCTGCTGTGTAGTACAATATTCTAGAACTTCATTTTTTAATTAAATACATAACATATTCTCTGGACTAAAGGATTTATTAATATGTAACAATACACATGTTGAGATACTGCAACTTCTCTGAAAAAAATAGTTCTATAATGCCATAAAATCCCATGTTAAACCTCCCTGGTTATAAGCCTCCCATATATAAGACCATCTGCCTGCTAACAAGAATGATATCCTAATAATAAGGCCCATCCCCCCAGATACAGTATATAAGCCCATCTAATGTATTTCAGTTAATTTGTTATATTAGTGCCCCTTTCTATTCAGTGGTCCTTTTTCTCTTATAAATACCACAATTTCACATTGAAATTAGGAAAATAATGCAAATGGCGCTTGAAACAATAATTCTAATCACACAAGAGATACTAATAATTTTAGTACTACAGGTATTTCTGTCAAACCTTTTGTTGTTGTTGTTGTGACTCATGAAAAAATAAAATATTTTAAGGCAGCACTATATGTCATGGTAGGTTAGTTTTAAATAAATTTATTTCTCATACTGTATATAGTATCTGTTCATTTTCAAAGCATCTCTTTATATCACTTATAAGCCCCCTGAATATAAGCCCACCCCAAACCCCTTACAAACGTGTATTTATAAGCCCAGGGCTTTAATGTGGGATTTTATGATACCAACAGATATGTACAGTAATCAAGCAATGGGTCTAAAGCTCGTTTTCTAATATATATTTTTAAAATTTATTTAGGACTGCAATACTTACTTCTGACATTCAATCAAAGAAGGACCAAATCCACAAACTGCATGAGGGGGAAAAACAGCTTAAAAATGAAACACTGGAACTCACAACAAAAAATGCAGAGTTGCAACAGAGAGTTGGTCAGTTTGAAAAAATATTGCCAATGATCTCTAAAGAGCTACAGTCGCAAAAAGCAGAACTGCATCAGATCACACTGATGCTAAAGGAAAAATACAAGGAATTGTTGGACATAATACAGATCGTTATGATGGAGATTTCTGTATCATGTCGTAGTTATGCTACAAATATTGATGGCTTGAAGGAAAGTTTGGAGAAGGTAAGTTTTTATATAATTATAATAATAATGGCATTTATACATGTATGTAATATCCCCGTGCTATAAAGTGAATTGTGAAATTACATTGTATGTACATAGATAGTACATTTTTGAAAGAGAAACATTTTTATGATATTTTTGATATTTTAATGTATTTAATTTGTATTAAACACAAATTTAGTGGTAGTGGCATTTAAACCATTTTTCCTTGAAGTAGCAATGACAAAAATAAATATTTACCAAGCCACAATTGCAGAGGGGTGAATATTTTAAAGTTACTTTAAATGTCTCAAATCAAGTTAAAAATAAGTTAATGATGGAAATGTAACAAGTGAAAAGGCATCCCCAAAGCTGGAAATCGATTTTCCTTGGCTAATTACAGGTCCTAGAGATGTAGCCAGAATCAAAGATGAGACAAACTTTCATCTCAGAAACATAAAAGGATGCTGGGTGTACAGTATGATGCTACATGTACATGTATCTCAAAAATATTGGAAACGTCTATTACCTGTGCCTCTCAGGACTGAGATTAAATATTGTGTAGTCTGAGCTAGTTAAGAAGAAAGTGTCAAAGTCTTGAGTTTTAGAGAATATTCCATTGGAAGTTCATTGGAAGGAAAACCAAAAGAAGTCAAGTGCTACAGAGTTTTCTTGCCTCGATGTGGCATATGGCCTGAGTCAAGCAGCCAAGAAGAGCTTGGGTAAAAAACAAACTACAGTATTCATGTTTACCCTTTTGGCATTGACTTTAGAAAGGTAATAGTATATATACATTTATATGAACATTGGTTCCCAAAAAATGACATTATGAAGTTGCCAAAGATAGAAATAGAAATTAGTGCCTATGGTTTAAAGTGCCATGCCAAAAAGTCCAAGTTACTGCAGTCAGCTGTTTTAGAAAAAGGTTAATTATACTAATTTTATGCAAAATTTATCAGTGAATACCATGGTTGAAAAGAACTGTGAGTTGTAATGTACAAAACCTAAAATTATTTAATACAAACTATATGTAACTGTTAAAAAATGTTCATGTTCCATTCATATATTAATTAGAAAGCTGCAGAAAGAAACTCCCTGTTTACAAAATCAGAAGAGCTGCAGGATGTTTTGGGCAAGACACAGCAAGATTTGAAGAACCTTGAAAGTACTAGAGTTGAAGTTAAGGATCTTCAGTCCAAATGTAGTCAGCTTGAGAGTGAGATGAAAAGATTGCGGAGTGAGCTTCAAACAACACTGGACCACAATCAGAAGTACTCCAGAGAGCTCTCAGAGTGCAAAGATGTCATTAGGTAAATGAAACTTCCTTTTTAAACAGGTTTTTATCGTCAAATATCAAAATACTGTTAGTAATTGTTTGTAGCTCTGCAGTAGTTTGCAGTGTATCATAATATAGAAATATTGATGATGATGATTGATTATGATAATGATGATAATGATGGTGTTGATGATGGTGGTGTTGATGATGATGGTGATGATGATGATGACAATGATCATGACAATAGTGATGATGATGATGACAATGGTGATGATAATGTTGAAGATAATATGTGTTGGTGATGATGATGATGGCGATAATGTGTGTTGGTGATGATGGTGACGATATAGGTGATGTGATCATGATAGTGATGATGATGGTGGTGATAATGGTTATGATATAATGATGGTGATATAATGATAGTGGCAATATGATGATGATGATGATGCTGACAGTAATGGTGATGGTGATGATGGTTGTGATATGATGGTGGTGGTGATGGTGATGGTAATGGTGATGGTAGGGTTTATGGTGATGATGATGGAAATGGCAATGGTGATGATGAAAATATTGAGGGTGATTTTATTATGAGGATGATGATGATCACTAACCCAAGTGCATAGTTACATGCTTTTAGATTAAGAGCCTAATTGAAATATCTTTCTAAAGGCCAGACAATTTTATTTCCTGTTTTATGATAACTCAGGCCAAAAAAATTAGATTGAAGATTGGATTTTATAGTAATATTATATTACTATTAGAACATAATTATCATAAAATATTATTTAATTTGAACTCTTTCTCAGAAAATGTCAATGCTGCTAGTCATTTGCACACAATTGATAATAGTTTAGCTATTAAATATTTTTTTAAAGTTTTCAATTTCTTAATTGCAAATCAGGGAGCAGCACTGGAGACAAGACTATGTAGTTTCTTTTTCACAAAATGTTTGTTATCCAACCCATTTTGCCACTTACATTTTATTGTCAAAATATCAACTCCAATGGACTCTATTTAAGCCCAGTCATGCAGCTGAATATAGAATGATCGAGAGTTTTGCCTCGAGCTTGTGTATGATTTTGTATAACAAGGTCAGAGGTGCTGCTGCTCTACATTACTCCAGGGTTAGCAAGGTTAGGCCAGGGTTAGCCAACCCAACTTCTGGATCATTAGGGCGACACCTGTCATATTAGATTTAAGAGGAGGTACATGTTTACGAAGTGAACAGGTGCTATTGAGGTTGTGCTGTGAGATACACAGTCTGTGCAAGGCAGAAGGAAAATGAACCATATTATTTTTTTGCAGAACAAAATCTAAAGAAATTGAAGACTACAATAAAAGATTTTCTAAACAAGAAGAGATTTCAAGACATGAAGCTAAAAAATTACAGTCAAGCATTGCTGAGAGAGACAAGGAAATCGCTTCGCTCAAACAAACCAAGATTGACTTGGAAAAGCAACTCTCTGAAATGAGTCAGGCAGAAAATGCTGTGAAGATTGCAGCTTCCTGCTCCCTGGGTGAAGTCAAGGTACACTGCCAGATAAAATGTGTCGAGATAATATTTGTAATTGCTATATTCATAACTAAAAGTATGAAACAAGTCAACCCTTAAGTCTAGCAAGAACAAAACAAAACAAGACTTACAAAATGATAAGACGAAGTCAGAATATTATGGATGCACATTCATCGAGAGCTGGTCATCAACTTTTGTGCACAGAAAATTTATATTAACTGTCTATTGAAGTTGTGAGCTCCCATTGTTCATTTGCGCAGAACAGTGCTATCTGCGCTTACAGCAACAAAGCTGTGGTTTACGTAACCTATTTTTCTTATTAAAGTGTTTAAAAATATAATATTTCTTGAAGGCCTACAAGTAGATAATTCTGCAAAGTAATTGCACCTTTTCACATCTAAAATTGGAAAATGTGCTTTGTGGTGTATGCCCCTCCCTCCTCCGCCTTGACAGCACTAGAGGGTCCAGGCTTTGAACTACCATAATTTGAAGGCCTGGCAGTTTTGACACAAGCACCCTATTGTATAATTTTTGTTGGACACCACAGCAAATAGCAATTATGATTAAAGGGCATCCACGGCGATTGCTATGTGGCCTTGGTAGATTTCAAACCCTTGGGTCCATAAGGTCAGTGCTCGTTGGATAGTCATACCATTTTAGTGATCCTCTTCTCAACATCGTGGATCTGCCCCTAATTTAAGCATCTCTGATGATCCTGTTGACAGTTTTAAGAGGGAAAAATATGATTGGTGTAACCAACCCCGCTCTAGTACCATACTACCCTCTCATTTGCTGTTATTTTTTTGAATAAAAACATTAATTACCGAAGATACAGTATTTAACAATAAATCATTTTCACATTATTCAACTGTTATATCCCACCACGGGCAGTATTGATAACAAAACATGTTCTTGCCATTCACAGGGGTTAAGGGCATCTTTATCAAAAACAAAAGAAGAAGTTGACGCTCTCAAAGACGAAAGGTAATGTTATTGAACCTCATTAGGCCCTCTTGTCAGATCTAGAGCCCTGGCTGTAACGTTTTGGAAAGATTTTTAAATCTTAAAAGATGTTAATCAAATGGCCACGTAAAAGCAGTCACCGAGCAACTTTTTGCATTTCTTTGTTTTAACCAACAAAACCAGGATCAAACTAGCATTGCATTGGTTTATGAAATTTCGTTTAACCACAAATCTCACGCACTGCAGTCATCTACTTTCACGCACTTTCGTCGAATATGAGCAATTTCAAATTTGGATTAGACGCCTTTCCAGTATTGTTTTTGTATTCAAACCGTGGCTGTTCATCCAGGCTCGAGTAACTTTATTTGACTGTGCACGTGAGAGCTAAATAACACTTTCGTCCACCTTCTCTCATGCTGATTTGATCCTGGCTGTTTTACATATCTGAAACTAATAAGAAGATATGAGCTGTAATGTGCATGCACTTTCGAACAGCACCAAAATGGTGTTGTTTAGCTTATATGTCGGCTTATTAGGAGACGGCATAACCCCTTCCCCCCACTTTTCCCCCCAACTAAAGAAGAAGTGAAACCCCGTCATACATGTACTACTGTAAATGATCTTGGTGCTATCTTGTTGCCCAGAGAAAAGATGATCAAAGCTCACCACAATCGCATCGACCAGCTGAGGGAGAGTTTTAAGAAGAAAACAGAGGAAGTTGACGCATGGCCAATGAAGGTACGGAATTGTTGGAGTACATACGTGTACTGGGTTCTCCTAAAAAAGCCGACGATTGAACATTTATCTGTTTTAATCGTTTTTACAACAAAACTATTTCCGATTATGGAATAAGTTACAAAGATAGACTGGGTGAGTTAGTCCCTTAAGTTTTTGGAAATAGTCATTGAAAATGCTCGAAGAATACGCGAGTTTAGTTGTCAGTTAAAAGTGAAGGTCATCAATCAACACAGTGAACTTTTTTCCAGACGCATTGCAGTTCAACAAAGTTTGGAGGACACGAAAGGTTCGCAAAAGATAAAAGTAAATACAGAAAGTGTATATTTTCCTCCACACGCACTCACACCCACGTATACTTAGTCACTATAGTCAGGCTTGCTATTTACAACGCCATCAGTGCACAAGTGTTTCTACATTTCTTTGATCAGGGATTCCTTCTTCAACCTTGTCGAACTCCTCTAGAATTACCTATCATATCTAATCAGGCAGTCCGTGTTTCGAACCAGTTATCGAAATTTATAGAAGTAGAAATGATTGGTGTTATTTGTTCTAACGTTTGAACCAGTTGACGAAAACCCGTAAAATGACCATTCATTTTGTTTGTCTTGAAGAGTAGAAATGATTGGTGTTATTCGTTCTAACATTTGAACCAGTTGACGAAAACCCATAAAATGACCATTCAGTTTGTTTGTCTTGAAGAGTAGAAATGATTGGTGTTATTCGTTCTAACTTTTGAACCAGTTGACGAAAACCCATAAAATGACCATTCATTTTGTTTGTCTTGAAGAGTACAAATGATTGGTGTTATTCGTTCTAACGTTTGAACCAGTTGACGAAAACCCATAAAATGACCATTTTACTTGTCTTGAAGAGTAGCAGTGTTTGGTGTTAAATATTTCTCTAAATTTTGATTTATCGAAACTAGGACAAGGGTTAACCCTCTTTTTTTATTTTCAAGTTGTCTTTCAAGCGCCTTATACGAATTATTTCATCATAGCTGGATGTCATGCTAAAGCAGCAAGAGGAAAGGTCAAAGAAAGAAAAGGACGACCTGTGGAAGGAGTTGTCGGATTCTTTCCAGAAAGTAAGTTTACGACACTTTCCTAAAGCTAGCACAGTTTCTTACGGTCAACGAGCTTTCTCCTGTGTATTGCTTTTCTACTGAAACTCGATCCCAGAAGATATTGAAATTAGGTCATCTGCAGCTTCGTTTCAAAGAGATCTTAAGTCCTATTAGTTATTTTGGAAGAACGTTAAATTTCACACACCTTTCGGCTTCAACAGCTCTGTAACATTTTCATATATCATTTTACCTTTGACAAAATGCATAGACATTGTTTTCTATTCGTTCATCAAGAGCCTGTATTGTTACTGTTATTGTTACTATTGTCACTATTTTTATTATCTTTTATGTTGAGTACCCAACTTGGAATGTTGAAAATAAATCATCCTATTATAACACACTGAAGCCGTTGAGCAATGCTTTTTGTCAAAGAAAAATGCATTTTTTACCAGTTCATCAGGTTTGATACGCTTCATGGAAGGTCCCGGATTTCAAATGATTTGTTGTTTTTATCAATGAAGAAAATGTTCAGCGTATTGCTCTTGTAATCATCAGTAGTCCCTGCAGTTGGTGTGTCGTGAAATGGCTGGTTTAACAATGTACGTTGGTTTCATTCTTATTCACCCGTGGGCAGTTTTTCCTAAGGTGATGTAGAGGAGTTTGAGCGTGCATGTATAATATATGAGAGATCCCCAGGGCAAGGCCAAGCCCCTCTTAATTTTTTTTGTATCAAATTCTGACCCATGCAGTAAGCGTGTCCACTGTCAGTGGATTCTCCGAGGATCAAATGCCCCATTACTTGACGAACCACAAATGCTTGAGGAAATACAAACATCAAAGAACTAAAATTCCAGACAGCTTTGGCACGCTTTTCGGCGAGACAAAACAACCTGCGACTGGAGTTGTGGCTGGAGAAATGCTTAAGCACGATGTTCTTTCTGAAATAGCATGACATCTTGTTTTCTCTAGGAAATTGCGATGCTCCGATCTTCCGATGTTGTGATGATCGTGATGAAGCTACTTTCAAGTGCCATTTTAAATGATTTTGATACCATTACCTTAGAGAAACGCCAAGAAACCAAATGCTCACCTGTCCGGCACACTATTCGGTGTTATATTCTCAGCTATGTGAAACTTTGAAAATGTCGATTTCCTGTTGTTTGCCGGAGGGGGAGATGAGCGTTCTTTCATTTAATCGGTGCGTAAGCTAGTAACCGCATAGATTTCTTTGATAATGCAGAAATATTGACCAAGACTTTCAGGGCGACCTGTTGAAGAGTGAAACTGTTTAATATTGTTCTCTAATGAAGCGTCTACTGTGCCGTTAAGCCTGTTTGTACTGTATCCCTAAAAGTTGTGGCCTCCGATACTAAATCTATCTAAATCTATTCTGTGCAAAACTCCCATAAGGGATATATGGCACAGGGGGTCAGCAGTCATCTCAATCGTAGTAGTAG
>JAOEHT020169163.1:0-11652 GCA_025448195.2 Parazoanthus atlanticus
AGATAGATAGATAGATAGATAGATAGATAGATAGATAGATAGATAGATAGATAGATAGATAGATAGATAGATAGACACAAATTAGACGCAAATTATTTTTTCATAATGTGTTCGCTCTTTATATTGCAGGTCCGAACCCATTATGCTTAATGCAGCACTTCAAAAACCACAATGTAATCCAAATGCTCCGTCTCGTGAACAGTTGAGCAATGTCACCGCCAACACGGGATTAATACAGGTCAATGACGACCACCTCGAGGAAGTTGCGTTCGCCTGGATGTGTGAGTGTGGGGCCTACAAAGATCTTCAGTCGCAGTGCAAACACTATGCCAGTGGTGCTGTGAGTGTAAATAAGATATACAAGACAACCCAGCCATCGCTCCGGCCCCCTCAATCCCCCCTTTCCTACGATCGACACTTAAATTTAAACTGTGCATGTACAGACAACTATGGTGTTGCTGAAATATAGTCAAGTGCAAATCAGTAAATAAACAAATCAGTAGGATGATCAGTTACTGGTCATCCTACTGATGAAATTTAGAAAGTACTTGACTTCCCAAAGTACTTTCTCAATTCAGACATTATTTTGGATAGAAACGTCAATCCCTTATACCACTACCCTTCACTTCCCTTCACTTTTCTTATGAGTTGAAGGAATCAGAAGAAGGAAATTGATAGTGGGAAATCAATAACTCATTGGAAATTTTGGTACCGACACAACCAAGCAATTATATCAAATAGCTTAGCATAATGATGCACAAAGTTCTTGTCGAACTTATTAAATATGATATACCTTATTACTTAAATAGCTAAACTGATTCTTGTGATATGCCAGCTGAGCAAAAATGAGTATGGAACATGATGTATTTTTAGGCAGCAAAGTCCCCCTCCTTCTCTCCCGCTCCACCCTCACGTCGGACTTGTGCGCTCATTCGAGATATTGGCCCAATTCACACTATGAGACGTACAATTCGTCTGGACGGACAAGTCGTCTGGCAATTGAAAAGGACTATAAGAGGACTCATCCCTTTTCTTTGCTTTTGCCTTTCAGGAAAATATTGTTTACAGATTTACGTTTGCCATGGATGTAACAGAGATGATCGAATTTAGTTGTAAGTGAGCATGCAGCGGATATGTCTACCTTGCAACTTTTGATAAACCTGATCACGCAAAAATATGCTTTGCCTCAGTTTGCCTTGCTCAAAAATTTGGATTTTGATCATTACTTCCTTTTATATACTAATTAACATTACTTTTATCTTGTGCGGCCCATGTTGCATCTCCTAATGCCACCCCAACCCCCCTTCCCACACACACACATCCCTCCTCCTCCACCCCTTAATCTTCGCCAGCTTTGCTTTTCAAAGACCACGAACGTACCTTTGACTGACGATTCAGTATTCACAACTCAGGATAACTAAAAAGGCTCTTGGCACATTCACAGTATTTATTTTTCGCAGTCATGTTAGAACAGGAAACACCTGTCAGTGTGGGACACCAACTCCGTCTGGCAAGTAAGCGTCTATAGCTATTGCTTAAGGACGGTGGACCACTTTAAATGTAATCAGTTCTGTTTAGGGGTTGTGCTATTTAATTCCTTCACTAATGATCCCAGATTTATTTTTGCAGCGGCTTTAGGAAGCATGGCACTAAATCAGCCACGGCGAGTGATCGAGATGTTTCAGGAGGTATAGATATGTTCTAGATATGCTCTAACTATCCGCCATTACTTTAAGCTAAAAATGTAATGGGGTGTAGGATTGCGTGATTAACCCACTAGGGTCGTAAATCCTGCATCCTCGACTCGATTTATTATTAGTTCCTTTGGTTTTGTAAATAACATAATCATGTGGAAATAAACAACCGTTGAACCTATATAAGGGACAAACAAAGTTATGTATGTATTTGCTTAGCTGGAGGACGGGAAACTGTGATTCGCAAGCGCAGACGCAGACACAAGCGCAAGCATAATCACATTGAGGGCGCAAGCGACACAAGCAAAGGGACACGACGTGCATTTTGTCTCTGTTTTGGCTTGCGTTAAAGCTTGCTTCACCTTGATTCACACAAGAGCAAGGTGTGTGCGAGCAAACTGAATCTTTTTTTGCGTCTGCGTTGACGTATTTGTTTTTTGTTGCACTTGCGTCTGCTTTTGTGTCTCTAGTGTTAAAACTAGGCATTAGCCCGAGTGTTACACGAAGCCCACGAGACCATTCAAGTTTCAGGTTCCGAGGTTTGGTCAATCACTATAACAAAAAGCACGTTCTTTTAGAAGCTGCTACAATGTTCCCATGCAAAGTGTGAAAGAAACGACTTCGCAAATTAAGGATAAAAGCCAAACTTTTTCTAGACGCAATTCCAACTAACGCCCCAACCCCAAAAAATGCTCCCCAAAACATGGGTCCAAGGTAAACGTTTGGACAAATGCACGGCTATAAGTTTATTATCGAAAGTTTACAGCACACATTGATTCACTCCTCAGGTATGCTACATTGCTATCAAGTCCTTGTCTTGGATTCCTCAGCTGGTGTCGCCTTCCCAAGTGGTCGTAACCGTGCGTTTTTCTTCTCTACCTTCCTTGCCAGAGTAAGTTGCTCAGACAACTGACAAGAGGGGCACTTCAGGTGGAAACCTGCGAGAAGGGAGGATCGAACATCCCCTCGGGGGAGGGGGTACTTCTCAAACTTTATTTTTTGGGGGGGAGGGGTGATGAACACCACGCGAAACCCTTACCCGTCTTCAGACCAAAATATGCTAATTTCCCTGCTCAATTTCAGACCTGATTTGCGTACTTTGAATGTAAATATTCGAGTAAAGGCCCCAAAATAGCTGATCGCACCGCACGTCATTTAAGTTTCTTCTAAAAACAATACCAAACTCTATATTTATTTCATGTTTAAGATGGATACCCAATATGACACTAAAAACAACTCAAAAGTATACCCTTTGGCGCTGCACATACCAAAATAGCTCCTGTGAAGGGGGTGGAAGCATGGGAGAAGGGTTGGGAAAAGAGAGGGGGAAGAACGGGATGAGCACAAGAGCAATCAAACCCAAAATAATTAAAATTCTAAAATACCTTACTAAATCTTTTCGAAATCGTGCCCATATGTTAAGCCCGGAAATGACAATTGAAGTCGCGTATTTAATAAAGGAAGGCTAAGAGTTCGAGAGGTGGCGATGCAAATATGACTGGAGTGCAAACATTCGACTTTAATTTTCGTGGTACAGTGCTCACGAGATAGTATAAGTGTTTTGAACAATGATGGATATGTGATTTTTGAAAAAAAAATACTTTTACGTACTTCGTTTCCAGATATCAGATGTCAAACAGTGGAAGCTTCGTGCCACATCGTGTTCATCCGCAAATTTTTCAATTGACTGGAGTGGTTTGTGGCATGAGTACGATTACGCAATATACGTAAGTTAACTTGAAACCGTTTTATTTACAGCAGGCATGTTGTAAGTCAGATGGGTAGATTTCTCTCCTAGTTTGCTGAGTTTTATATCGGGATTGATATGTGCCGGTCATTATCGTGACCAGTATTTTTCTATTTTTGTCACTAGTATAAATTTATCGTGTCAGTCTCTTGCAAATCCTTCAATCTGATTGGTTCTCTCACCGTTCTATATTCGGTGATATATAACGATACCTATCGATGCATTTTCGCATTGATTTGAAGTTTGTCATACGTTTATAACTTGATGAAAATTGGTTAAAATAAATATATTTAAAACTCTTTTGTCAATAAATCACGGTAAATTTCTACTAAAACGATTGGAACACTCGCTATTGTTTCCTATGAGTGATAGTCAACTCGGCTTCGCCTCGTTGACTCATAGAAATCGCTAGCTTGTGTTCTAATTGCTAACTATAATCTTAATTCATATAACTACCATTGTCAATGTTATCGTTATCTTCTTCATCATCATCATAATCATCATCATTATTATTATTATTATTGTCATTATCATTATTTTTCTCACCATCAGTACCATTATCATTATTATCATTTTCATTATCATTATCATTACCATTATTATTATTATTACTACTATTATTATTATTGTTGTTGTCATCAATATCGTTATCGTGACTGAACGAAGCTCGAAGTCAATTTTTTAGTTGAATAAGAAACCCCAAGCGAAACCAGTGCTAAAAAGCTTTTAGGCTTTAAAAAAGTTAAAACTCTTCTGCAGGCAAACTGCCCGATTTTACTGCCCAGAAGGATTCTGTGTTGGATCTGGAAAATACACTTATGTGCGAGTACACGTGGAAGGGAAGAGCGAATCAGCCACAGTCAGGTATGCCAATTCCGGATTATAATTTGACTTTTTAGATTGTAGGGTTTTGTTTGAAGTTGTGCCAAATTGCTTATGATTGACGCAGTTATATTTTGTATAATTTAAAAAAATAAATCAGTGTTGCTAGGGAGACTGATTGCAGAGAACATTAAGACGCCATTTATGTAATATGTTTTTACGATGGGATATCTTTTTACCGAACATATTTCTTGGAGCACAGAAAAAGTTTGGTGTGATTTGTGACGTAATTACTTTCCTCATATGGAAAGTAACGTTTGGTGCTTAAGAACATGCTTACCACGAGAAAAGAGAGTAGCAGATATTGCTAATGTTCACTACCAAGTTGCGAGATTTTTTTCTCCAGTAATGCACAATCTCAGCGTCATTGAATTGATCGTGGTTATCTCCGAGTCTTGTTCGCTAGTTTTCAAAGAAGATATTATATTTAACTATTTGTTTAATCAGTTCATTTATTACAAACTATACTAGCGGTAGCCGGTATGTTCGTGTTCAGTAATATATATATATATTTTTTGGGTGCTGAAAACATTATGCATATGCAAGTAAAACTGACGTTAATGTTTTCGATTTTGAACGCCTTATTCTTTCAATGCCAACATTTGCAACAACAGCTTGATAGCAAATTTTTTAAGTCTAAACAAACAGCAGAAAATAATTTAGATAACTACAGGTAATATATAGTGCATAGAAGAACAAACGTCATTAGTTGACACTAACCAATTTTCTCAGTGCATATAACCATTCGACAGACAAACAAACAAACAAACAAACAGACAGACAGACAGACAGACATCTAAAGGCAAAATGAGAAAATGTGTTATCACTACTGAAATGCTATGAAAATCAACTCAAAAATGCTATGAAAATCAAACCCAAAATGTTGTAGTTGTCTAAACTTCTTTATCTTTTTTCAATGCATGTTCCCTCACGACAAAGTTCTTCTGCTCTCGTCCTCTGTTTCAGTTGGTGTATGGCGTGTACTTTAGTTGCAAACAAACTCACAGATTGGTGCATCCACTAGGGAAGTATTTGACTCCAATACTTCGAATAGTCTGGTTCTTGTTCTAGCGTATTCACCGAAAGGTCAGTCTTCGGAAAGCTGCCGTTTATCAGTAAATTATTTTGCAACGCGGGGGTACTAGCTAAAGCTTGTTCTTGTTCTTGTTCTTGTCTTGCTGACGTTCTACACTAGCTATAATTCTATTATTTCATGTCCAGCAATCGAAGCCTTTTTAGTGCAAGCTGAGTTACAGTTCCTGAAAATATTCTTTAGTGCACGACGAAATTTCCCGCAGTAGATAAAATATATTAGAGGGTTGATTGCAGAACTCACCGAGGAAAAAGGATAAAAAACGTCCAATGCTTTGTCAATAACACACTGGTATTTATATGAAACATAAAGTGAAACCATGTACAATATTTCGTAGATGCCCCAGCAACAAAAAAAGAGCAGCAACAGTGTGATGCACATATGTGTAACTTTCATGTTCTGCTTCCTTCTCTTTGTCAGTAAAGGAGATGGATTCCCAGGAACAGGTTGTCGTTTTATCTTGATAATTATTGTTGTATACATAGTAGCCATTACCAGAAACGGTAAAGTTCGGAGAAGAACAGACACACAGATATCGTGGACTTGTAATCCTATTCCTTTCCAACTTAAGAAGCAGTTGATAAGACCCTCTTCATTGATGGCTTTGTAAAAGTAAAGGTAAGGCCCAAAGACGGCTACGGCAACTAACCACGTCGCAAAGGTTACAGCAAAATTCCACATTTTACCATTTGAAGGCCTGAGTCTTGCTTTCATAGGATACATTACAGCATGGAATCTGTGAATAGCTATTAAAACCAAGCTTTGAACTGATACTGCAGCAGAAACGTTCAGAAAGAAGGGGAGAAGTTTGCAAAGAAACAGCTCTGATGTTCTGTCCAGGATACCTCCAATACCCAAATATATAAAGATGACTCCTAACAGATCAAGAGAAGGGATCAAAGCATCAGAGAGTGACATATTAACGAGGAGGAAGTTCAAAGTTGTTCTAAGTTTTGGGTCACAAAACACAATAAAGATCACAAGAAAGTTGCCAGTAACAGATAGCAAGCTGCAGAAGATGTCGGTATAGAACCAGTACCAGTAGAGAGTTTTAAGATCGCCGGTGTCGCAATCATCTACTGTTTCGTCGTACTTATAAAGCGTGGTGGTAATGTTCTCCGATTGGTTGAGAAGGGATAGCATTTTGCTTGAGTACCTATTGGTTTTGAAAGAATATTTTTGTGAATGCCCAGCACAGTTGATTGACAGTTATACGGGACGTTAAGGTCAGTTTGCTTTGCCATAAAACTGACATAAATAGATAAAAAATGAATTGCGTAAACTTTAAAATTGAGTAATGTTCAATTTGAAACTTTGATAATGTGAAATTACAACCACATACATGATTAGACCGGTCACAATCAAAATTTCATATGAAACATTTAACATGTTATAAAAACTATCTTAAATTACTATCCTCTCGAAAAAGAACGTGGGAAAGAAATAAATTCAGTAGAGCACAAAAAATTCCTAATTTTGGAGCAAGGTTAAATTGTGTTTTGACTGAAATCGACTAGTTCCTAAGCTATTAATTTTGAATAAAACATATTTTCGTCAATCAGCACTATCAAACACATACATAATAACATTCGTACACATAAGTATAAATATGTTTTTTTTCTGTCAAGTATTCGAACGCAGCCTTTAGTTAACTCTGTACTTTTTTGTTCAGACCTACAATGAGAGGATATGGGGATGTTTTCTAAAGTAACCTAACGCTTTCAACATTCATACACGCACTTCAGTTGTCTAACAAAATTTTCGAGATCTGAACAACTCATAGCGCATTTCAGTTTTTTTTGGACTCTTTTTCGGTATTCAATTATGTTTAAAAATATTACCACAACAGTCTTAGATCTTGGTGACTTACCTTAAACTTGTCAAAGCTGTTGATCAACGACAAGAACGACTGACTGCAAATTGGTTGAGACGCAATTTCTTTTACTTAAATAATGATTCAAGAATAATGCACAGATTTTTTTCTTTGTCATATACTCATAATTTAATGCGATTCAAAGCGGAAACCTTTGTCAATTCTGTGCATGTATGCAGAGTCGTTTTAAATGAGCAGGGTGCGGTCATGTGTTGATTCAGCTTCCCGTGCAGCTTTAAAGCTAATGGCGTTCTCTTCGTAGAAGTTTACTCTTGCTATTTCTGCTTCTTCGAATTCATTTGTTTATTCACAACACGTCACCGACAAAAGACCTTATTTTACCATAAAACGGTGAGCAAAAAGAACGCAAAAAGCTAGGTGTTGCTAAAGCACTCCACCTGCGGTTGCTTTCAGTGCGGGGGAAGAGGCTGAATATAGAGAAGTCTAAACTTATACAATTATTTATCATCATTAGAACTTTCGGCGAAACTTTGAAAACTGCGTGTTTAAAATGTTAACGCATTACAATTGGAATGCACAGTACGGAGCTCTAAACATCAAAACGAAATTCAGCAAGAAGATTACTAAATATTTAACTAGTGGCAAGCACTATTATATTGAACATATATTGAATCCTGCAGGAAGAAAGTATTAGCGCACCTCGTTTCATATTTGATGAGTATTTGATAAATATTTTAAAAGTGGATTCTGTTAGGGTTATTTTTGTGAACAAAGCAACAAATTTTAGAAAACTAATCAGTATTTTCAAAGGACAACACCTGTTTAAGAATGAATTAGAATCTTCATTTTATCTGAGCGATCTTGAAGGGAATTCACTGAATTGTCAATTCTTTGTTAGAGAATTATACTTGTTTCTGACAATAATCTAGTATAACTGATTATTAGAATAGGGAAACTGCATCGTATGTAAAACGTTCCATGTTGGACAAATGCACTGAGTTTCATATTCATTCCCTGGAATAAGTGCACTAATTTAAATGTGTTGTTTTGAATGAGCGCAGTAAATGCATTCATAAACCCATCCCCTCTTCCTCCTCCCTCTCCATTCTTTGTCAAGGGCGCTTTAATATGTTGCTAATGATAAATGTCGAAAAATGTAGGTAAACTAGCTTTTAAAATAGGTGCGACGCCCTACTGGTTCCAAATTTGCAAACAGCGTGCTGTCCGCCAACTCAAATAATAACTGCGTTCTCTATTCAATTTACAAGTCACAAAATAATAACAGCATACATGAATACATTGTACAGACTTTCTAGAAATATCAATAAGTCACACTGTCTGATGAAAGCACAAGCATACCGGCTAGGCCTAAGCAAGTTTTGTTGAGCAAAAATGCCCTGTTCGGGTAGCGAGCATAATTTGAACCATAAAAGCATATTCTGAACATAACGATGTAACAATTATAAAGATGGAGCCCCAATAAAGAAATATATATAATAAATTGTAAAGACTGAATTAATTTAAAGTGAGTACAAGAAAACTAAAGATGTGCTTGACATTACTTCCTGTTGTACTGACGTATTTGGTTTGGGGAATCCAAAGAGTGTTACGTATACACTGAAAACCAAATCTATCAAACAAATTCAGAGCTATGTTCAGAGCTAGTAAAATAGAATTTCACTGAGCAGAATGAGAGCCAAATAACCACGTCCGAGCAGAATTACGAGCAAAGCAATTTTCACAAGCAGTGCTGGCAGGCAGAATGAGCCATTTAACTGAATGAGCAGAGTTTACTTAAATAAGCCTACTGTCGACTAGCCTCCAAAACTATCGCCCTTTCCTGAATTTGCCTACCCTGGGTGCCAGAGGTACGGCTCGCTGCTTTGGGCTTTGAATCTGCCGTGTTATGAAAATTGAGAGTGAGCGGGCCGGCCGCCGTTCAAGTGAATATTCGATCGGAACAGCGAGTTTACCTCTGGTCTCCAGGGTAGAATTTGCCCTTCCGCAACAATTGGACAACAACTGTATATGCGGTGCGGGTTCGGCAAGGGCATTCACAAGCCTAGCGCATTTTATTTCTGCAACAGTAATAAAAGGTAAATCAAACAAAAGACAAAAAAAAAATGAAAGCGAAACTTAAGGTATGTTCTTTGAAAAGAAGACCACAAGGCACAATTTCTGTTTCGAATTTTTCACTTCGCTTACATATCATACAAAACTGCAATTTTACACCTTCGCTATTAACAACTACAACACTTCAAGTCGTTCACGGTGGGAATTCAGGAAACTGTTTGTCGTCTCTTTTCATTCCGCTGCGTTACATTTAGCCGCAGGCAAATGAACTTATTTCGGAATTTAGAAAGTGTGAGTAAGTTACTGTAAATACCAGTATAACATTTTGAATGGCGAAGAAAACAGCAAATACCTAGCCACGTTAACGGTAACAAAAATCATGAGGTTTTTTAGTTAGCTTTTGAACTCGACACATAATCTTGGTTACATTCAAGCTTTCCTTCGTCGACCGTGAAACTCAAATACTAAATGTTTATTTAAATGATGTTGTAAACAGGTTTTTCTCTTGTGTCCATCCAGGAGCAACTTTATGTGCAAGTACTGCGGATCAACGTTAGTAGAAGATGTCATGTGTCGGGCTATTGCAGGTAGCTAATAGAGTAGCAAACCTTTACGTTTCCTTCATGTTAGTTAGCCTTCGAAAGAAGAACCTTATCAAAAACCAATTAATTAGTGATAAACGGACCAAAGAGCTGTATTATATTTAGCTCATGTTAAGCCGCCACTCACTCAGCAAGCCTAATCGAAGCAAGAATCCTTTTTTTGAGATCAAAACTTTTTCCTCGTCAGTTCACACCGAAAACTGGTAAATAGACAATGTTTATTTCTCTTTAAACAGATAGACGTGTAATCCAAGTTATTCCAACCAGTGCTGTTAGAAGCAACTGTTATCTCGGCGACAAAGGAGGCATCTTTAGGTTTCAGCCAATCACAATGTTCGTAAGAGGTGGGTGGCCTCTATTCAAGTAACGAACGTTTACCACGTTTCATTTTTGCATGTGTGGGTGGGTGGGGGGAGGGAGAACGCTTATGACATCCTATGTACTTGGTACCAACCCAACAGTTTTCACGTTTTTTATTTAACATCAGATTTTTGATTTTAACCCTTCGTCTGGAAGCCAATACCAAACATGCGTTTATCTTCTCTTTTTTCATACAGTAAAATTCAACAGAGGGTGAAAAAATGACTTGTTTCAACGGTTAAAGAACACAGAATCAAAGATGCATATTTCAGTGTTTATATAACAATAACAATACTAACTCTATTCGTGAAACGCTTTACAGTTAATGCTGCTCAACTTGTGCCGCTCCACAAAAATCTAAAACTAAAGCGATAAAAGGTCTCATTACAATGTGATAAAAGTAGGAATATCTAATTTACAAATGTTTGACGTTATCGTATACATTTAGAAGAAGGGAGAGTGCCTGTATGGATTGTATAGTTGATCTAGGTGGTCAAATTTTACCTTTTAATACTGATGGCTCGTTCTTTCTATTCATTAAAAGACAACCTGTTGGTATTATTGGAGATGGGGAGTACTCTTTCCTTTGTGCTTTCCATTTCATATGAAATGAAGGAAGTACTTGAACAGACATTTCTTTCTCCTGTCCTTGAGGTAAGTTTTACTTCATTATGAAGTCTGTTTTGAAACTCCTAGTACAGTGCGCCCTGACTTTTGTTGCCGCAAAATCTAAGTAAGGTAAAATACTACTTGTAGCAAGGATAGAGGTGACCTTCAATACTGATTTTTCCCTTCATTATGTTTCCTTACAGGCAAACAATATTGAAAAGGCAAGTAGGTTGTACACATAAGTAGAATGCACAAATGCGCGTGTTGTCTTTATCTGGGAAGCTGGGACTTTTGGCTTACGAGCAATGGTTGTGTTGGTTACTAGGTAAACTACATTATCCGCATCGACGCAACACCCTTCAAGCTATTTCCGGCGACAATAGCTACCCTATATGAAGGTAAAGTTTTTGTTTTCAATATCTCGCTGCTATAGCACCATAAGTTAAAGGTTTTCAAAATAACCTGGCTCCGTCGTATTTAGTCGACTGAGATTATTCAAACTGACCCTTGGAGGCCCAGAACGTATGCCCGGCATATGCATCTTTTCGCATCAAGTAAATCAAAAGACACTTCATGAAATCAGTAACTCATTGTAGTCCAACATAAACAATTAAACTTAAATCAAAGTTAAGTTAAGTTTAGAGCTAATAATCAGTACTCTCGCTAACATGCGATTTTAGACAAAAATCTCTACCTATATACCGAAAGTTTTTAAGTGCGCGAAACTAAAGACACACACAAAGGACACCGGGACCCTA
>JAOEHT020169243.1:0-11650 GCA_025448195.2 Parazoanthus atlanticus
CTGAGAAAGAATTAGCGACAACTAATTTTAGCGATTTTAAGGATTTTTATTGAACATTTGTCAGATGAAATTACATAGTCAGGAACACAACTAATTTTAGCGAGTACTAAAAAATCGCTAACATTAGTAGCCGCTAAAAATAGTAACCTTAAGGTAAGTTCCCTGTCTCTAATACCCCACCCCCCCCGTTCGTCAAAAGATCACCGCTTTCAAAGTTGGTGTAATTTTTTTAAAATCGCCTTCTTCAAATTCTTCCGACATTTGATAAAATCATCTTTAATCAAAATGGAGCTTGTTTGCTAAATCTCTAACTCAACGAACCAGATATCCTTCACACAAGAGCCAAGAAAAGCGAGACCGTCTTTTCACCCTGTAGGTTTGACAGGGTAACCTATGATTTGTTGACAAGTGCATCAGAATGTTGTTGCAGTGCTCAATGACTTTTCAATGACTTTGCATTACCATAATTTTTAAACTCCATAAGCTAAAGTTCTAGCCCCGAAAACTGATGAATCACAAAGCTTTTTGTAATGAATTTAAGGATGTAGCTTCACTTTGTTCACTGACACACAGATATACTTTTCTGTGTGTTTTTATGACCAATTTTGGTATTTTAGGTTTTCCAAGCCTGATTTTTAAAGCTTCACGGCCTTCCAGGTTTTCCATGATCAGTACGAACCCTGAAATGTTGTTATCTCATCATGGAAATTAATGAAAACAACCCCAAAACGCTTAGCTGTGGTGAACATTGTAATCTACCCGTGTGAAATGTTTATGTCCCCTAGGCTATATATATAAAATTATGGAGTTTAATAATAAGTTTACTAGACAGTATTAATGGTTTCCGGGGGCAAGCCTTTTCGTGTGTCACTTCATTAGTATTCCATTAAGTTAATGACAACTACCGGCCGGATGCAGTGTCGAGTGGATGAGTTAATTAGTTAGCCAATTATAGAAGAATAAGAGATTTAGCAACTTTCCGAGGGCGGTAATATGTCAAATGTTTGACATATAGTGTCTGCGCTGCGACACTTAAAGTTGCGCTACTGTCTGTCGTTTTTTTTTATATTGAGAGGTAACCGAGCTCCAGTCTCAACGAGAAAATAAAAAACCTATCTTCAAGTGGAACCTTTGTAAATTTCAGATACGTACGGAGATTTTTCGAAAATCCATAGAAAAATTGAACGTTGTGTTCGAAAATTTATCGGCCGCTACTTTGGACGTTTTTGAGAAAAGGCAGTTGCTAAATAGATAAAAGATTTTGGCTCAGTGCTGTCAGACCGCCCCCTATCCTTTCATTTTTTTCTTATTAGAAACACAACGTTTTTAAATTCGGCTGGACATAACTGAGATCTAATTGAAGATGTTTATAAACCTGACGTCAACTGTCCTCCATTTTGAATTTTCTAGCAGCTGTCTTGGATTTTTTGATATAATAAGGTTATCTTGAAATGATCGAGTCATTCCAAAAGCATAAGAGTATACTTTTACATTTATATCAAAAGCAAACATTTATAAACTTGAACTAACTGCAAGAAAGTGTAATTTTATTCCTCGATCTCTAAGCTGTCTCTCAAAACGTGGTCGCCAATGTAGTGAAAAGACTCTCGGCAATGTAACACAATATATCAAAATGAAAAATCAAAAAGTTTGAAGATGCTAGCTAAAATCATTTTGAAGTTTTTAAAGAAAACGTCGGAGAACCATCCACTCTCCTTGTGTTTTGTAAAACCTAAAATCGTAACACAAGATCTCACTGATCATACTATATCGTCAACTAAATCAACTTTGATTTAGATGCAATCAAACGGTTGTGAAGAGAACTACTAAAGCGTAGGTGTTGTCAAACGTTCAATGCTTAACTAGCTTCTCTATGTATTATCTGTATTTTCATTTCACTTGTGCCTGATGATGATTCCGCAACGATTTGAGTTATGGCAGCTTTCCAACTACAATTAACGTTTCCATTTTGTTTGAATAGTGCGTGTGAAATTGAGGTTATTCGGAACTTGCCGTTCTTCTAGTTAGTTTCTCTACTTTCTAATTTAAGGTGAACGAAATGACTACTCCTGAAGACTTCTCCAACGAGAGACTCAACTTTCTTAAAGTCTGTCATGTTGCGACATCCATAGTCCCAAATGCTCTGAGGTCTGTCTTTAAACAAGAGTGGAACATTCACTACCAGGCCTCTCACGGTCCATGGCTGGACACAGCTCAGAATGGAATTGAGTTTTACAACGGCGAGTCAACAGAAAACCAGCGAAAGCTTGCTCTTGAACCGCTAGAAATGATCACGAAAGGTAACACTGATGAGTGGGACTGCAACTGTTTACTGTTTTGTATTCTCGACTCCACGAGTATCGGGAAATGTCTCAGCCCTCAGGTTAATTCTAGTGTGAAAAGCATACGCGACTTTCAAAGCAAAGTCTACGCACAAACACCTAATGGTAGAATGGATAAAAATGTTTTCGAAAGCACGGTTCAAAGTCTTGTCGTTGCATTTGCTGCTTTAGGACTTGCTACAAAACCCATCGAAGACATAAAAAGCCAGTCAAGTTTCTCTACACTGGAACTATGCACTCTAGAAACGAAATGTAAAGAGGAGAAAGCAGCTTATGAAGTATTTGAGCAGCAACTTGCCGAGGTGCAAGAAGAATCTTCTGCGCTGGAAGGTCGGCCGCTTGTTAACTTTCAGTCATTCGTCATTCTTCCTCACAAACCAAACCACAAGACAATCCGTAGGACATATTTAGAGAAGAAAATAATCACATCGTTAGAAAATTTGGAAAGATCAAAACAGGAAGAGATCACTGCTGTTTTCGTATCGGGAAGCGCTGGTTCAGGAAAAAGTCACATTGCCCGGGAAATCGGACAGCAGTTCTTATCAAACAAACTCAAAAGCTCTCCAAAGGCAGTATTTGTAATGACATTGAATGCAAACAATCTTGATGCTCTTCTGCAGTCTTACACCACCTTTTCTAGACGACTAGGATGTCCCGAACACACAGTTTCAAAAATTCTTGAATCAGAACAACTAAAGACAACAGAGAAGCTAACGTGCCTCAGGAATCTCGTTATTCCACATGTTCTGCAATACTCTTCGTGGCTAATAATTTTGGACAATGTCACTGATGTAAATTCTGTGAGCGAGTTCATCCCATGCCCTGGTTCTAAAGAATGGGGTCATGGTCAGCTTTTAGTCACAATGCGAGATCCGCAACTGCTTCCTATGGGAAACGTTAACAGTTGTCACTTCTCACTCAACCAAGGGATGCAGCCCGATGTTGCCGTTGATCTTCTTTCAAACGTTTCCACTTTAGCGGGCGATAGGGAAGTCAAACTGCAAGTAGCAAAGTTTGTGGAATTCCAGCCTTTAGCCTTAGCTTGTGCAGCAGTGTTTACACGAAATATGACCAAAAGTGGAACTCACTACACGTGGAAAAACTATTTAGAAATGCTTCAAGAACGTAAGAAGAAGATAAAAGATAAAGAGGTTAACGACAAATGTGCAGCAGCTTATTCTGAAGCAACGAGAGCAGCCGTGGCACTACTAGTGGAAGAAGAATCCAAGAGACACACAATCCTGAAAAATGTTTATCAGTTTCTTTCACTACTGGCGCCTGAGCCATTACTACTTGACCAGGTAGTAAAATATGTTGCAGCCACTTTGGGAGTCGATCATCGAACCATCGAACCAAATCTAGTCACCACATCGCCCCTAATTGTAAGTTTGGATTCCGATTCAACTGAGATTCGAGTGCATGAAGTTGTCCATGATGTACTTCGTATGGACGTATTTCCCATCCTGGACATCGAAGAATATGTATTCAAGATTACTTCGCTCATTTCTTCCATTGCACACTGTTTAGACCATGATGTGAATCACAATACAAACAACTTCGGGGCAACGGAGAAACTATGTCCACACCTCACTGTTCTTGCAGAACATGTCGATGTGTGTTGGTCAGTTGGCCGAGGGTTTGCAGAGTCGCAGTGGACAAATTGTACTGTTATTGACAGTTTGAAAGTCATTGGAAACACGTGCAACTTCCGCAACGCATCCAAGAGTGTTCTCAAAGCGTTGGAAATTGCTAAGCATCTTGCCGAAAACTCTGGTGCAAACATTGAAAGAATACAAGTTGCTCAAATTTCGTCCTTACTTGGTGATGCGTATAGAGGTGTCTCCAAATTGATGGAGGCAAAAGAAATGTACGAAACGGCACTGAAATTATACCAAGAAGAGCTTAATGACAATCGGCGCGCACATATAGCCAAAGGTTTCAACGATCTTGGCAACATTCACCTTGACTTAGCTGAGTACAAGGAGGCTTCGAACTGCCACAAGCAGTGCTTAAAAATCCGAAAACAAATCTTTGGCCCCCTTCACCACCGCGTTGCAGAAAGTTTGACAAATCTAGGCAGTGTTTACCATCACCTAGCTCAATACGAGAATTCAAAACAATGTCACGGCGAAGCGCTAGATGTTCTTCGGACAGTTCATGATGGAGCTGAAGACCTCAGTATTTCTGACAGTTTGAATAATCTTGGAAACGCCCACAATGATCTTGCAGAGTATGTCCCGGCTGTGCAGTGTTACAAAGAGTCGCTGGCAATCCGGAAGAATACTTATGGCGAAAATCACCCCAAAGTTGCTGATGTTTTAGATAACATTGGTAGCGTTTACAAGAGCCTTGCCAAGTACGATGCTGCGAAGAAGTATCACGAGAAGGCATTAAACATAAGGCGGCAAGTTCATGAGGTCAACTATCTAGATGTAGCTAATAGCCTGGACAATCTTGGCACCGTGCACCAAGCTGTTGCGGATTTTCACGCAGCAAAAGTGTGTTACGAGCAGGCATTGGCAATCCGACAGACAGTGTATCCGGATGACCACCCGGCTGTTGCTATGTCATTAAGTAACCTGGGCGTCATCGAGGAAGATCTTGCCGATTATGACACTGCAAAGAAGTTTCATCAGCGCGCACTTGAAATCAGAGAAAAGGTCCACGGCAGAGATCATCCCGCTGTTGGCCGGAGCTTGTATAACCTTGGAGCTGTTTATCTGGCCGTCGACGATTATTGTCAGGCAAAAGAGTGCTTCGCAGAGGCACTAAGGATCCGAAAAAAGGTTCACGGTCCCGAACACCCAAAGGTTGCAACCTGTCTGGAAGGACTTGGAATCGTTTACCGCGAACTTGCCGAACTTGAAGAAGCACAGTCGTGCCTCGAAGAAGCACTTGCTATCAAACAGAAGACTTACAATCATGATCACCCTAGTGTGGCGAGCAGTCTAGATCACCTCGGAACCGTTTATCAAATAGTTGGTAAATATGACGCTGCAAAGGAACTGTACGAAGAAGCTCTCGTTATCAGACAAAACGTCTGTGGCGAAAGTACTCCAGATGTTGCTGTTAGTTTTAGTAATCTCGGTCTTATTTCTCGTGCTCTTACCAATTATCAAACCGCAAAGGAGTATCTTGTAAAAGCACTCTCCATCAATCAGAGAGTTTATGGTACAGATCACCCCGTCGTTGCCGACTGCTTGGGAAATCTCGGAGTTGTTCATGAAGACCTCGACGAATACGAAGCTGCAAAGACGTGCCAAGAAGAGTCTCTTGCCATCATGGAGAAAATTCACTGCAATGATCATGACACAGTCGCCAACGGTTTGCATAATCTTGGAAACATTCACAATAAACTTGCAGAATACAGTGCAGCAAAGAAATGCCACACGAAAGCAATGGCTACCAGGCTGAGCATTTACGGTCAGAATCACCCATTGGTTGCCGATAGTTTTTTCGCACTCGGCATTGCTCACCACCGACTTTTTGAGTACGATGCAGCGATGGAATGCTACAAGAGGGCGTTAGCTATACGACAGGGGCTATACGGCTGTGATCACGCCTGTGTGGCTGCCAGTTTTGACAACTTAGGTTGTCTATTGCATGAACTGAAGCAAAACGAAGCAGCAAAGGCATGTCACGAGCAAGCACTGGCAATCAGACAAAAGCTTTTCAATAAAGATCATGCATCCATTGCATCAAGCTCGTATAACCTAGCTGCCGACTACCTGTCTCTCAACGAGTATGACAAGGCGGAGCAATATCATCTGACAGCGTTAGAAATGAAACAGCGACTTCATGGCTGCGATCATCCAACTGTAGCCGACAGCTTCAACAATCTTGGAATTATCTTCATGCTCAAAGGTGAATATATTGCGGCCAAGCACTACCATCAAGTAGCGCTCTCCATCAGGGAAAAAAGTGACGAAAGTGACCCCCTCGATATTGCGAGCAGTCTACACAACCTCGGGCTGGTACACCAATGCCTCGGTGAAAACGAGCTCTCAAGAGATTATCTAAGCCAGGCGTTAACACTAAGACAGAAGATTCAAGGTAGTGAACATCCGATTGTCGGTTATACGTTTGACAGTCTCGCACTCGTTCATCAAGCCCTTGCAGAGTACGATGAAGCTATTGTGTGCCACAGAGAAGCACTTGAGATCAGACAAAGGGTTCATGGAGACAGTGATCCAGCTGTTGCTGATAGCTTGTTCAAGCTTGGTGTTGTTCATCTGGAGAAGAGCGATTACAAGGAATCAAAGGAGTACCTTGAAAAAGCACTGTCGCTTAGCCAGGTGTGCGGTGCCCACAGTCACATGGTTGGTCTAATTCACCATAATCTCGGCGTCGTCTACAGAAATCTTAACGAAAACGATCTCGCAAAGAAACACTTAGAGCAAGCATTGTCAACTCTACGAAAATCTTCGGGATCCGAAGACCCCGAAGTTGTCCAAGTGGTAGATGAACTAAGAGATCTTCAGTCGCAGTCACCGAGGAAGTGTGCAGTAATGTAAGTTGCCATAGAAAACTTAGGCGGAGCTTAAATGATATCAATGCAAGTTTTGTTCACGTTATGCAACAGTTAGTGGAAAAGGAAACGTTAAAGAAAAACTCAAAGCAAACTCTATTTCGTATAGTAACTCTCTAGACAAAGCTTAGTTTTAATTACGCTATCACAAAGATCCAAAGAATACCTAAATCCATACATTTCGGCTGATAGAACTATTTTGTGTTTAATTTTAGAGTTTACTGGTTTCCATATTCGTCAAGGGAAAACGTATAATGATTCGAGTTATCGGGAGAAAAATAGTGATAAATTGACTTTGAAGGGAGAACGAATTTAGTTCGAGTTCGGCGGGAGGTTCCAGATATCGAAAGCCTGACGTCCCGCCGGCAGCGAGTGATAACCATGATAGTAATGCCTTTATTGTAGCATTTCCATAAAAATCAATGACCCTTCATCTACAAATAATATACCACCGAAACCATTAAATAAATAAGATATCTAAAACTCTATTTACAAAGAAGTCAACTGTATTTCGATCCACAAAAAAATAATCCTACCTTGTTAGAGTAATTAGAGTAATACTTTAATAGCCCGCTTCGTGACCAGTTACACTTCAGCTCCCACGAACAACAACCTGAAGTCGAAGCTTGGAGCATAGGTTTCATACGTTTGCTTTATTTTTTCCGCAGCAAGCCTGGACTTCAAACTATTGTTCGCGGGAATTGAACTGAGCTATATATCAAAATGTCTAAAACGTTCAATAATTTCCAAACCGTATCACTGGACATAAAAACAATGGCGAGTCAGCACTAAAGTCCCTTTTAGTTTTAAATAAATCCAAGTTTAATGACACGTTTACTTTCACAGTAATATGCAAAACTTCGTCTGAGAAACTAAGTGACTTAGGCCCTGTCCACACTAATGCGTTTTCAAAATAATACGTTTACGGTGTCATCGAAAACGCATCGATTGATTCACGTCCACACTACAGTTTTGATGCGTTTTCGACTGTCCACACTAAAACGTTCGAAAACGATAGAAATACATGTTGTGACGTAAGTTAAACAATGCGCATGCTCCAAGCACACGCGCCTGCGATATTTCGGTCTATATGACGTCAGCGTTTTCATTTTGATGCGTTTTCGACCGTCCACACTAGTAAGATATGCATGCGTTTTCGTTTGGATCCACTTTCTAGAGCGTTTTCAAATCGATGCGTTTTCGATGTAAACGCTCAGCGTATTAGTGTGGACGGGAGGCCTAAACGCATCGAAATGTATGCGTTTTCATACGAAAACGTATTAGTACGGACAGGGCCCGAGTTGCACGTCAACGATAGAGCGATATACATTATTTGACCTTGAAGCGAACAAGATGCGAACCGAGTTTTGTTTGGTTCTTCGAACACTCAGTGTACGCGCGTGCCATCTTATTGGATTTCGGAACATGTTCATTTGAGCCTGTGTTAACAAAGTTGCGTTTCAACAGACCATGAAGGAGCAGCTACAATTTGTAGTCAAAGGTAAAACTTGACAAACAGTTTGACTGAGAACCACCAAGCCTTGCTGGGTTTTTTCTTTCCTGACATTCGCAGATGAATAGCCTTTTTCACGGTTCCTGAAAAGTGACCAAGCCTTTGCGAATGTTGACCTTGATAATAACACTGCTTTGTATATTTATGTTAAAGGGAAGGGTTTGTATCAATGCCAAGTTAACCTTCGTCTCGATATCGCGTATTAATAGCCGTGAAAAGATCTATTGTAATGGACGAGTCAAACGAACATTCTTAAATACGTTGTGTCCACTGAGACGCTTTCAGAATTTGTTGCCGTGAAGTTAATATTCTTACGTGAAAACGATTCGATTCTTCAACTAATACCACACCCACAAAAAATACTGGCCTCTGATTGGTTGTTCCACTGTATATTTTTTCTTATTACCGCGAAATGTGTTAATAGCACATGTGAAATCAAAACCTACTTTGGCACATGCGCCCGGGAACTTCATTTACTTGAAAAATTTGGAAATGATTTAAAATGTTTTGCAAGGGTTTGGAAAATTTACAAATGTCTTCGGCAACTTTTGTAAAGTCTTCGGACATGTTCAAAAATCTTCGGAAATTCTTTGGAAAAACTCGGAGTGTTCAAAATCGTTTGAAAAGAATAATTTTGAAAAAAAGAGAATTTCGAAAACGTTTTGGAAAATCTTAGGAAATGATCGGGACATTTGAAAAAGTTGAAATAATTTTGCAGCTGTGGTATTAACAGGAAACACCACTTTTAACTTAAAAGTTCTCGAAGAATGAAAAGTATTACTCGTGTTTGATGAAAATAGCAAATACTCATAGTATTTTGCATTGACTTTTCTCGGTGGTGTTCTCGCTTTTTGCTAAACCGATTCTTACCACATTACAAGTTTTTTTCCCTATTTCGCGCCTGCACACGGATAATATATATCGTGCAAGTTTAAAGCCGACGACTCTCGAAATTCTGTGTAATGTGATAATGCACTTAATATCAAGGAAATCCCCGAGGGGGGAAGCAATAATGGGCGGAGATTTGAATTTTTTTTGTCCCGTGGGTGAGAGAATCCTACACATTATAAGTGATGGGTTACGCGGTTGAATATATTTCCCTGGTGATGGGAACTGTTCACTTGGTTTGACCAAATTACCATGTCCCACCCGTGTTGGTGTTGGTAGTGATGCTGGGGGAGGGGTGAGGACATTTTCAGAGTAGAATCGTTTTTTCAATGAGTAGGATGTTGTTACCGTGGTGGTAGTGAGAGGGGAGGTGGCGTTTTTCTTTGATTCTAGATCGTTAAGTGAAGAGAGGAGACAATAATGCAAGTACATTTATTTCCAGTTTGGGGTGATTTTGATTGCCGCATTTCCTCTATTAAGCACCTAGGGGGTTATTCCTTTAAAGTGATTTTGAACTGGGGGCTTATTAAAAGGCAGTCCTCATTGGAAGCTGGGGGGCTTAATACATTTTCCTGCTCTTTGGAAACTCATTTATGTTTCTTCATAATATCGACAGGGGAAATGATGTCAAATTAAGCAATTAAACTTAATGTATATAATTTAGCAAAACTAGGCCATTTATGACCTTATAAGCGAAATACAAGGGTATATTAATGTTTATAATGTATACAAACCGCAAGTTATCACTCATATAGCACTCATATTTCTGCATTAAAACATATACGGCTCTAACAAAAAAATTACCGCCCTTAGGGGTGGGGTCTTACTATTTAATTTTTGATGCCTCAGACTGGGGGATTATTAGAAGGGGGTGCTTGTTAGAGGCTGGGGTTTAATAGAGGAAATACTGTAATTTATAAAAAGGGAAGATGATGCAGTGAAGTTGTTGTTACTAAGGGGAATTTAGAGAGGCTAAGATAGCCAATATCAACGTGATGAAATCATTAAATACAATGTAAACTTGAATCAATCTTTTCCCATTTCACACATATTGGCAATTCCACCCTTCCGCGGACAGCTGGGACTTTGTAATCATCACCAACCTGCTTTAAACAGAATCATGTTAATTTTCATAATATAATATAATATAATATAACTTAACTAAAGGGATGTTGGACAGTGAGAGCAGGGCTAAAAGTCAACATTGCATTGGCAAACACAACATGTAGCTTTGAACTTATTCAGATATATATTTCATGCAACATTGCTGTTACATGAGGTAAACTCGGAAACTACTCACACAAACCTTGTAGGTTTTGCAAGTATATTGTATGCATGTGTTGCGATAAAAATAAGCACTCGGAATTCTGTGTCAAACAAAACATGATTTAAGTGTTTCCTACTTAAACTGAAATACAACAAGTAAATCCGAAGTCTTCCCATTTAAATGTAAGAAAGGGAGTCGAAAGTTAGTTGAACAGAAACCTTAAACGTTAAATTTTATAAGATATACCATCCACTTCAGTTGTATAGGAAAAACAATTAATGAAAAATACTACGATTTTTTGATGAAAGTGGCGTAATACAATGAGTGCAAAGTACAAGTGGTGTTTGTCACTTTCGTCAAATACAAGTGGTATTTTTTTTTTAATCTTCGAGAACTTTGGTGATATTTCCTGTTAATATCACAGCTACAAAAAATTCCAACTTTTTCGAAATTCTTGATCAGATTTCTCGAAGATTTTCCAAAAATATTTGACATTCTCAAAAATCTTTCTGACACATTTTGAATACTTTTCGAGGAATTCCAAAAATGTTCCTAAAATTTCCACAAAGACTTCCGAACGTTGCCAACGACATTCGGAAAATTTTCCATACCCTTCTATAACATTTTCGATCATTTCCAAATTTTTCAAGTACTGTAAATGAAGTCCCCGGATAACAGTTCCGATTTAGGTTTTAATAGCAGATGTGCTATTAAGAATTAGTTGCAGGGTATTACAGAAAATCACTGTTGAGCAACCAATCAGAAGCCATTATTTTTTGTAGATGTGGTATTAAATTGTAAATACATTGTGAGTAATGTTTTATTTTTTGAGCTTTACGATACTAATATTTTCATGTTGATTGCTTTAAACTAAATATGTTACACCGAAACATTTAGGGTAATACTGCAGCAGATCAAACCGACCCTCAACCTCTCATGCGATGGAGGGCTAAAAAAATTACTGTTGTAAAGTCCTCTGTGTTTCTAACAACTGCCCATGTTCCTACAAATAAAACGACAAGTGTCAGCTTAAATATGTTCCACAATAACAGTATGACATGACAAACACATATTTTCAACAAAGTGTTCTAGCTGTTAAAGATACAACTTAT